>JBBBDQ010000691.1:542500-770000 GCA_037127315.1 Ascarosepion bandense | reverse complement strand
TTCAATAAATGACGTACAAAATAAACATGAAATACCAAACATATTTTACAAAGGTGTAAAACAAAAAGAAGAAATAAAACTTTTTTTTTCCGAAATCCAAGTGAGGAAAACGTGATATTTGTGTAGTTCAACGTTACAAATTTCTGTCTGCATTTCTTCGATAAGGAGTTTTCATTATTCATATCATTTACACTTGTAGAATTAGGGAGGTGGTTAAAATTTATTGAAATGGCCTTGTGTGAAATATAACCAAACTTCCTACGATTATATATCCAGAATTATCAGCAGGTGGATTTCTAAAGGAATAAAATTATACCTTGTGTATATTTAAATATCAATGTATTAATACAAAAGAATAACATGAATTGGTAGAAGTTAGTTTTCAATGAGAAACAGTATTAAGAAGTTAAGGTTATCAAGTGTTTGTAGTAGTAACTTTTGTGGATGTAGGCAGGAACGTATGTGTGTATGTATGATCGTTTATTGTTGGATAGGATTGTTTTTGAAGTTATCGCTCAAGGCAAATGATAAAAAGGAAAGAGCTGAGAGAGGTGAGAGAAAAAGAAAGAGGTAATAATTGTAATAGCTTCTCATTTGTCAATGGTACGTGTTAATTACGCTCGTATTTTCTCTGGCGACAATCGATTTTGCTCCGTCTTTTATTTGGTCTGTGGGGCTCGAAAAATTCATTTGGGAATTCACTCCCGGATGTTATTCCAGCCTTTCCATTAGAAGTCAAACAAACTTTGCGTCGGCTCGCGAAAAGGGTCCGTAAAAAAATTGGTTTCTGTTAAATTAAAGATAATTCGAATTTTGTTTTTTAGATGTTTCTTATTTTTCTATTAGCCTAAAAACATTTCGCATCCAGGTGGGAAATTTCACGAGTTTTGTTTTAGAATCGTTTTTGCATGTGTGCTAAGCAAAGTTTTGTAAATTCGAGTAAATTCGTTAAAATCTAAAAAACATCAATGAGTCAGTGATTAGCATTTGAATTTTAAATCGAGATCTTGTTTTGTTCACTACACACTGAATTAAATGTATTTAACTCGAATAACTGTTATTTCAAAGTTTCGGTTGATGTACACTGCTGTCTTCTTTCTCTGCTATTTGGTAGCACTGTAATTATTATTATTTTAATCTTAGCGTCAGTGAAAATGGACGCAGGCAATAGAAACAGGACAAGCAATGACTAAAAAACATGAATATCTCGTTTGACAGCAAGAGTCAGTTAAATAAAATACGTGATACACACTTAGGCAATCATGTCACGAAAGTAACCTGACTGACAGGGCAGAAGATTTTATCGCATTCGGTTGCCATTACTTTCGGTGGTAGACCGGTTGCTAATTAATACTGCAGAATCCATTCTGTGCAGTTATTTAACCTATAGCCTTAGGGAAGAAAAGCATTAGTACTTTTCCGAAAGGCATTTGCGCGTAAATGAAAGTAACTAATTCAACTGGAATTCGAACCCGGCTCTACCGATTTCTCGTTCCGAGCTGATAACCATTTCACCAAAACGTACATCCATAGCACATTATAGGAACAGCAAAACAATAATAAATGTATATCCGCGGAGATTAGATAACATTTTCAGTTGGAAATTTAAAATTGGATAAACGTTACTCGCATCGATGAACAATTGGAGATGGCCGGTGGGTATAATAGCCGAAAGGCTATCATAATAACAACAGGGATTAGAATATTACTACAGCTGATAACAATGAAAATAAAGAAAATATACCTCTAGATGTTGAGAGCGGAATCACAGTAATCAAACCCCCACGGAATTAAACAAAGAATTCAGTTATAGATTCTCATACTGCTACCCGGAATGAGAAGTCACAATGGGTGATAAGTTGTGATAACAACAACGAAAATAAGGCTTCAGTCCGGCTGTTTATAATTTAACAACGAAAATAAGGCTTCAGTCCGGCTGTTTATAACAGTTCCTAAATATATATTTTTTTTCATCGGGCACAAATGCAAAACTCATTATTTTATGCTATTTTTACCAGTTTTAAGAGTAAGTCTGATTGTTTCCATTAGCATGGACCAGGCTTTTCTCCCAGAGAGTAAAACACTACGCCTCCTTGGTCTCACACTTTCAGCGGACCTCAAATGGAATGACTATATCGAATCCATTGCTAAATCCGCTCCTATGAAAGTCGGTTCTCTGTGTAGGGCCCGGAAGTTTTTTTCCGTCTAAATCTATCTTGCACATTTACAGATCTACCATCCGCCCGTGCATTGAATACTGCTGCCATATCTGGTCGGATGCCCCTGCTGTTCTCCTCGTGCTTCTCGATAAGGTTCAGAGGAGGGTCTGTAATGTGATAGATACCGCCTTGGGAGACCGCCTTCAGTCTCTCTCCCACCGGCGCGACGTGGCTTCCCTGTGTCTCTTCTATAAATACTTTCACGGCTTCTGCTCTGATGAACTTAGATCACTGGTGCCCCCTAAATACGAATTTGCACGAGATACTAGATTAGCAACTAGATCCCACCCTTTTACAGTGAAACCGATAAAATGCAGCCGTAACTTCTACTCCAACAGTTTCTTTCCTCGCACTTCCCGACTGTGGAATTCTCTTCCAAACGATTGCTTCCCCGACGGCTACAATCTCCAGGAGTTAAATGTAAGGTCAATAGACACCTCCTAACACACTAACCTGCTCCCATTCTATCAAGCACTCTTCCCATCTGCCTAACCCTCATCCTCGCTATCCTTACTCATCTGTCACCTTCCTCCTGACATTTTACATTCTGTTTTTAACTGGGGCGTATAATGACTCGTAAATTATAAAGCCTCCAACAAAAATCCGCTTTCTATTAATCAACAGAAAGAACAGTAATGCCTTCCAGCAACATTCCGCCAACCCCAAGGGATTGACTTGTTGCGTCATTTCCTGATAACATACAAAATAGAATTTGTCTGTTGACTTGACCTAACATCTCGCCTTCAAACATTTTCCCTCCGACACAATGCAACTTCTCGGGACTTTTTCTATAAATATTTTCATAGTAATGGCTTCGTTCAAATTGTCTTTATAGTACTTAGAGTTTATGAATTTCAAGCGCAGTACAAGTTTGGATGTGCCTTGTTGTGCAGTTGATATCGACTCCAAACAAGAAATCGGATAGCTGTGTTCGAATTTCGGTTGAATTCATTTGCAGTTACGCACAAATACTCTTCATTTTTTTCTCCACCTATGGGTTAAATAGCAGGACAGATTAGGTTCTATAGCATTTGTTGGCAACCGGTATATCGCTGAAATTAATAAGCAAACTGCTAAAGGAGTATTTTCTGCCCAGTCAGTTATGTCTCTTTTGAAACATGATCGCCCAAGCGTATATCTCTTATGGCACTTAACTGACTGACTGACACCATTGTCTGCAACATCGCAATATTTTAATTCTAGATTTAGCCGCTTGTTCTAAACTGAAAATTTATTCGCTTTCATTTCTCGCTTGAGGAACTCTTTTCTGGCTTCATGTTTTGTAGTGAGGTTTGACCTTCAAATATTTATTTGTCAATCATCATCTTCTGTTTTCTTATTTTTTTTATTGTTCTCTCTCCTTAACATTTTTTCAAT
Source organism: Ascarosepion bandense (assembly GCA_037127315.1). Taxonomy (NCBI): domain Eukaryota; kingdom Metazoa; phylum Mollusca; class Cephalopoda; order Sepiida; family Sepiidae; genus Ascarosepion; species Ascarosepion bandense. Next base: position 766,404 of record JBBBDQ010000691.1, on the reverse strand, counting down.
AACACTGGGTAATAGCTTGAGTTTTAATAGCGTTACTGTCTCATTTAGTGTCAATCAGTTTGTTAAGTGCCATACACATTTGGGCGATCATGTCTCGAAAGACACATGACTAACTGTGCAGAAGATTATCACGCAGTAGGTTGCCATTGCTTTCTGCGGTAGACTGGTTGGTAATTTAGGGTAAAATGATTTAAAAAAAAACTATGTTATACACAGCTCGCTTTGATTCTCTCGTTTTTATTATAAATCTAAACATTAAAATAATTTAAGCCCCTTTTTTTGCATAACGTCTTAGTTGCCAATTTGTTGTATCTTGTGATCTCAGTATTTATAATAAATACTTAATATTATCTCTTAATGTTTCTTCTTCATTGTTCAAGATTTAACTTCCTTCTATTAGATTAGATATTGCATTAGGCAAGTTGATAGTTCACTTTTTGAAGGATCAGCAGTGCCCTTGGTGGGAAATTTGAAGTCTGATGTGATAAACACTAATATTAAAGATTAGATACAAATTTAGCTGTAAAATCTGTCTGAAAAAATGTACGGAAATATCTAATTTCCTTGACTTCTTAGCTCACAAATTGAATAAATCGAAGTTGATATAAAATACAAAAAATTAAAAATTCATACTGTTCATTGAAAATACAATATATTACATCATAATGTAGCTAAAATGTTCAGTATAATTTTAATTTGAAGTAAATAAATATCTTACTTAATGTTGCAGTGATTTAATAATGATGTACTTGCGTAATTCGTGGTCAAATTTAATAAAACTTCAATAACTTATAAATTTTATAAGTCTTTCCTATAAGGTTTTCACTAACCGGACTGAAATTGCAACAATTACCACTTTAAACTTAAATTTAATCGTTAAATCATTTGAAAAAAAAACTGACTACATTATAAAGCATGTCAACCACCTACAGTTAAACTGGTAGCAATATTAAGGTCCCTAAAGTGACCTGCTCTAATATTACATAGAAGAACAATCGAACATAACTTTCTTTGTCCTAACGTCATTTTGACAGCTATTACTGCTTTGCCTAATATATATATATATATATATATATATATATATATATGTGTGTGTGTGTGTGTGTGTGTATGTAAAAGAAAAATTAAGACAGACGCGTTATTTCATGGTATTTCAGGCGAGCCATCATCAGCTTCCGTCTTTATTCAACGAAGGATTCTACATGAATGGGATTCACAAAGACCTAATCCGGCGAATAAAAATAAAGAACAAAATAAAGACATATAAGATGATAAGAATATAACTGTCGCTCTTCTAAAAAAGAAAATAAGAGCAATCCATCCGTTTGTCGAACCCACAGAGATTCCTCCATAATCATCGGTCAGTGTCGACGAAAGTTCGAGGGAAGCGAGTGGGTCAGACAAGAAAGAGGGAGTGATAAAGAAAAGAGAAGAAAAAGGGAAGACAGGAAAGAGGGGAGAAATAGAGCTTTACATCCTTAATCTAAAGGAACCTCATTATTCTATTTAGATTTATTTGTTTTAACTTGTATTTTTTGTGTCCTTAAAGATGTACGCCCAGCGATCAGTGTCAGAGAAAGTTCGAGGGTAGTGAGTGGGTCAGACGAGAAAGAGGGAGTGATAGAGAAAAGAAAAGAAGAAAGAAAGGGAAGGAGGGAGGGAGAAATAGAGCTTTACATTTTTAGTTTAAAGGGACCTCAATATTCTATTTAGATTAATTTGTTTTAACTCGTATGTTTTCCTTTTTACAAATGTATTAATATTAAGGTTTTCTCGTTTAAAATATAGTGCTCGTAATATTTTTTCTCTAAAAGTGTATTATCGGTAATATTTAACAGTGATGTATGGCTGGAATTAATTATCATCAGAAATGTATTGCTGGTAATAATTTTCCTTCAAAATGTATTGTTTGTAATATTTTTCGACAGAAAATTTTTTTCCGGAAATGTATTGCTAGTAATTTGTACTACAAGCCCTTTATGTTTAGAATAATTTCGGAACTTATTCAGAAATTATAGCTTTAAACAAAGTTTAAAAAACAAATTCATTTAAATTTGACTAAAAATCAATTTTGTAGTTTTTGTTAATACAAGAAAGAGATCGACAAAGAATGCGAGATCTTTACACAGAAATGTATTGCAGGTAATTTTCTCACGAAGACCTTTATGTTTCAATCACATTCGAAACTTATTCAGAAACAATACAGATAATAAGTTTAAACAAGTTCAAATCATCACTTTCAAATTTTCTTGGATTTTTTCAGTGAAGAGAGAGCTCTAGAGAGAGGCAGAGAGAGAGAGAGAGAGAGAGATAAAACTTTACACTTTGATGTAAAAGAAACCAAATTATTCTATTTAAATTTATCTATTTAAACTTAATTCTTAAGTCTAAAGAATTAAAAAATTAAAAATTAAAAATATAAATAAGGTTACATATTATCAATTATTTGGTTAACAGTACAACAAATATAATAATCGTTTAAAATATAGTGCTCGTAATATTTTTTCTCTAAAAATGTATTATCTGTAATATTTACCAGTGATGTATGGCTGGAATTAATTATCATCAGAAATGTATTGTTGGTAATAATTTTCCCTCAATAATGTATTGTTTGTAATATTTTTCGACAGAAAAAATTTTTTCCCCAGAAAAGTATTGCGAGTAATTTTTACTCCAAGCCCTTTATGTTTAGAATAATTTCGGAACTTATTCAGAAATTATAGCTTTAAACACAGTTTTAAAAAAAACAAATTCATTTAAATTTGACTAAAAAATCAATTTTGTAGTTATTGTTAATACAAGAAAGAGAAAGCTCTCGAGGGAGGCAGAGAGAGAGAGAGAGAGAGAGAGAGAGAGGTAAATTTTACACTTTGATTTAAACAAAAGTAATAATGCCGTATATATTTAGTACTAAGAGGAACCTATCTTTGCACACCCACCCCTCATAAACACACGTAAATGCGTGCATAATTTCCTTCATTCACACATGCGTATACCCATATATGCCCAGGTACGCAGATACATATATGCACCTACGAACGCGACACACATATATACGCACTAAAGTACCAGCAAAAACAAATATGTAACCAATACATGAAAAAAAAAATCTTTTAACATATATCACAATGGTTTACATTTAAACAATAATGAAAGGGGGGGCGCTAAAAGATTAACATAGCTTGAACCTGCTCCTGTGTCTACATTTAAACACCAGCTCCTTCCTCAGGTTCAACAGATCCAACTGGTTTTTGTGTCTGATGATGGTTATTTTCTCATCTAGACATAACTTACAGCACTCTCTGAAATTCGTGGGTGTGTATGATTTTTTAACTAAGCTCCGTTTAATTTTGGGGGTTAGGTTATGGTCTTTCAAATACCAGAGATACTTCGACAGGACTGTTTGGTGTTTCAGTTCAGTGTTGGAAAATGAGTGCGTGTGGTTATATAGTCGTTGTTTTCAAGCCCCTGCCGAAATACCAATGTAGTATTTTATTAAACTTTATGTTTTCTTTAGGGTATATCATGGCCTGATATACCACCCCCTCCGTCATACATTCACCACCCATAGGACAATCATTTTTAATCCTACAATTGAATTTTATAGTGTTATCGCACTGTCCAGTTGTATTATTCATGTCTGGTGAATTTCTGGCAACCTCAGGGTTGCTTTGGTTGGGAGTTGTGGGGCTGAGGCTGGCTCGGCTGGTGGTTGTTCCTCTGGAGCTGGCTTGATTAGTGGTACTAGGTTTCCGGTTATTAGTTTGGTTTTTATATCTAGCTAAGGTTTTCCTATTGTGGGAATTGATAATATTTTCTATATTTCTAGTGCAAGAATAGCTGATTTTTAGGGTTTTTCTATTAAATATTCTATGAAGGGGACTAGAAATGCTGAAATGTTTTTCTACGAGTTTTAAAAAGTATTTACCTATATTAATATTACATAGTCTGCAAAATGGAGGGTTGAACCAAATTGCTTTCTTCCTTCTGTTGGTCTTATTGGTACTACTATGCTTCAAGGATTCATCATAATAATAGGGCTTTTGAAATCCACTCCTATGCAAAGCCTCGTTATAAGTTTTCTTATGTGTGTCAAAAATTTATTGGTTGGCGGATAGTCTATTGATTCTAGCATTAATGGAATTAGGAATTTGCCTCAATACGTGTGAAGGGTGGTTGGAGTTAATATTGATGTATAAAGGCGTTTGGTTGGGTTTTTGAAAGGGTCTAAAACTGTTACTAGAGAGGTCGAAGTTGATGTCTAGAAAATTAACTACTTTACGGTTGGTCTAGATATCTAATTTAAAACCTAGGTGTTTAAAGGCGTTGGTTAGTTGTTTTTGTTTTTTTAGCACTTTTGAAACGGTGCTATTGTTAATGATTGCTAAACCGTCATCTCTATAAAATCCGACTAGTTCTAGGTCCCAAAATCTACCTATAATTTATATATATATAAACTTACAAGATCCGCGACCTGAGCAGAGTCAAAACAACCATAGGGACGTCAAAGTTCTGGCGTCCCTTTTTAATCCAAATGGAGGAATTGTGGACCAAAATATTTTTCCTACAGGCCATAATGATATTTACTTGGTCCTCAGTGATGGTGACGTAGTTCTTAGACACATTGATGTTATCTGTTAACAATTTCTCGGAGATTGAAGAGTAGAAGTCTCTGATGCCGAATTGAATAAATGTGGCCTTGTCCTCATGACGTAGTTGTTTAAACCATTGAATAGCCTCATCTGAGTTCTTCCATAGGCTAATTTTCAATGAGGTTTGTACTTGTGAGACTATATCTTGGATAATACTCTTAGAGACAATACCTAATTCGGATTTAGTGGGGTTAATTAATCTAGTTGGTTTAGTACTAGCAAAGTCCTCTCTGTGGTCTTTTAGTAGGAATGTATGCATTTTTCAATTCAATTTTTCCCATTCTATCTTCGACTTTCAGTTTTCTAGCATGTGTGGAGGTTTCATTATCTACATTAAACAGGGTATTAGGCGTATATAAACACTATCGCTATACACATGTGCGTTAGGCTTTCTGTATAACATATCCTGGCGTCTGTTGCCAAACTAGAAAACATTAAAATTTCTTCAGCTGCTTATGATGTCTTCAACATATCTTCATACAAATAATACTCACTTCTTTTATGTTGATTCCAGGTTGTTATATCTGTGTTTCTTCTGTTCTATGCATGTAAAAAAAGCAAAAGAAAATGTACACAATTTATGAATAATTACAATAGCAGAAAATTTTGACATAAGATTTGTCGTCTAGAATTGTTTCTGTGTGTTTATATATAGGTGTTTATATACATACTAGCAGTATAGCCCGGCAGTGCTCAGGTGTAATGAAAGCTTTAAAACTAATCCATGGTCCTGGAGCTCAGACGCTTTGGACGTTGGCACGAAAAACTAAAATGCAACACTTCTCTCCAGTTAAAACAAAACTGTAGACTGAAAGAAAAATGAATGGATGTGAGTCAAATTTTGAAATTTGGTGAAAATCGGATAAAAATTGTGGATTTGTATAAACGATATACATACAGGTAAACAGACACACACACAAACATCGTGCCTTTTATATATGTATATTATTGATTTTCTGCACTATTGTAAGAATTGCAACCTTGAAACTTCTGAATATTATTTCTTATGTCATTGTCAATGAATGTATCAAATTTGATTAAAATCGGACCACTCCTTCTATAACCCGATTTTCTCGATTGTGTAACTGTGTAAATTTTCAAGAAAATCGGTTCTGCCGTTTCGGAGTCTATAGGTAATGAACACACACACGCACACATACGCACACACATACACACAGAGACAATGTTCCATTTATAAAACAATTTTCGATATATGTAAATGTTTATTATATATATATATATATATATATATATATATATATATATATAAATGTGAACATGTGACTATTTATATAATACATGTACGCATGAACTTGTACATATTAATATGAAATGATTTGTTTGAACATTATTTTTATCTAAGTCGTATTTAAGTAGACATTCTTTTTATAATCAAACAGTTGTGAATACCTGGTGAGGAACCACACAAAATTAGGAACAACGCAAACTGATATTGGGATAGAAAAATAGGTTATATTTAACGTAATACACAAATTTGAACGCAAGTTAGTAAATCCAGGAATACTATTAGTTATAAATAAATATACACAAATCTTGAATTGAAAACGTTGGAGATAGTATATCCATTTATATTCTCGCTGAGTGTATCTCATGTCTAGTCTAACTTCCGACGCGTTAGTCTCTGGGGAACTTCGGTATCTCTCGGTAACTTACGCATCAGTTTCAGTATTCTCCGAAAACTCTCAACTCTCAACTGCTGTTGTCTCTATTTCAGGAGTATATGTATACTCAGTTGAGTCCATTATCATATACAAAGTGGAGCTCCCACAACAACCTCCCTTCCTAGCTTCTTTTTTTGTGGGGGTTGTTATTTTTTCCGCTTGGGATCTATGATTCTTAACGGATTCAAAGATTCCATTCATCGCGTCATCGTTTTCTGAGGGCTTAGTAGCTTGACTCCTCATTCCTTTTCTGTATTTAGTTTATGTGTCTCCTATGGGTAGATGTTACTCTCTGAGTTGTGTATATCGCATTTACTAGTGCGTTAATTCTTGTTCCAGGTTCCCAATGTGCCATAAATGTTTTTAATATTCTGAAGTAAATTTGTTCACCTGGTTTGAATGCTTTTTTTTCGGAACTATGGGTGTAATAAATACCGTTTGCAAATTCTTTCTGTATTTCTGCTTTAGCTCGATTTTTTTTTTCGAATTAGTTACCTCGTCCTAAACCGCTTGAGAATACCTCTTTCAATTTCGTAGCTTCTGTCGGCTCGCACTTTATTTTTTCACAACAAAAGCTCATGGGCAAATACCATACATTAAATTTCTGCATCCAGTCTGTTCCTACCAGATTGTCTGTGTTTTTCATAACGTATATTTTTAATTTTTTGTTTTTACCCTGAAATTTCACAGTCACGATTATTTCATCTTTGAAATTGATCCGTTTTCCTGTGACAGATTTAGCAATATTTGTGTGTATAACATGGTCGGCCTATTCACTTTTCTCCATGTTTGTAGGTTGGCTATTGTTAAATTCCAAGCTGAATCTAATTGTAGTTTTATCTTCTTATTTAATATTTCAAGTTCTACATATTTCCTCGTGTTTTCTTTGTTTTCATATTCCACTCTGGTAGATGTTACCCTACTAGACTGTTTATTTTCTGCATACAACTGCCTTGTGTCCCATCTTTCCACACGCTAGACAGTTTTTGTACTTGAGCCGACAATCTCTAAACCAATGCAATCCACCACATATGTAACGCGCAAATTAAGGGGCTTGTTTTTATTTGATTTCTGTCAGTAGTTGCTTTATATCTTGCAATTTTGTCATTAAAATCTTGTTTTACTTTTGGGGAGGGTGAAAAACATACATGTTTATTTAACTAAGGAATAATCACGAATCCTGATTATTCAATATATTTACCGTCTTTTTAAAAACTTAGGTATCTTTTGCCATCCTCTGAAAGTTTTTACAGCGTTAAACCTGGTTCATTTGGGAGTTTGGTAAGCATTCTTTTTCTCATTTTGCTGTCTTTAGCAGCGACTAATCCTTGGACAAATATGAGGCATTTAATGTTGTCTGGAGTTAGATCAGTTTTCTTAAAGTCATCAGAATGTTTGTTGACAATGGCTGCGAATGTTGAATAGTCTTCGTTTTTGTCTTTCACGAAATTAAGGCATTTCCACCTTTTGTGAAACAAAGAAAATTTGGAGCTAAATAGCTCAGTGAGGCATGTGACTGCCTCATCGAACGTTAAGTCGTTTGTCTTCTTTGGCAGAATATAATCTACGAATTTAGTGTACTCCTCCGCACCTAATTCCCTGAGAAAATGCCTTAACTTTTTCTTTTCTCTCCAGTTTTGACAGTCGATATTAAAAATATCTTCATATCGCCTGTAATATTCTCCAAATGTTTTGTCTTCTTCAATAGAGTACTTAAAGGTTTCTATAGCATTCCATACAGTGTCTTGCGAAAATGTCGCATCTGTTCCGTGTTCCTTTCTTGTGTGTTGATTGTCAATTTTAATAATATTTCTTGTAGTTGTAATTGTCATTCTTCGTTCAACCTTTGGATTTCCATTTGTTTTTCCTCAAATTTAATTTGTGCTTCTATTTGTTTTTCTTCACTTCTTTTTATGATTTGCTAGTATTCCTTTCTGAAAGTCATCCATGGTTTGCTGCTTTGATTCCGTGAGAGGTTTCACATTTTAACAATTTGCTTTCTGGCTATTAATGTCGTAAAAAAAATTGTGGAAAGAATTTCCTGTTGAAGGGGAACAAATATTGACTTTTAATTTTTTTTTCCACAGTTTTTTCATTCTAACTCTTTTCGTTCCAATGTTATAATGCCAACAGATAATCTACGATAGTGTTGCTAATTTGCTTGTGGTTAACCTGTATGGCACTATGGTTTTTACGTTGTTCTGTATGAGTTTTGTTGTTGCGTTCTTCTGTATGAGTTTTGTTGGTTGTTATTGAGTTTGAATCTTCCGTCGTCCAGTTATTATGGCGACTCGTGTTCGAAATACTCGTTGCTAATTTGTTGTGGATATACATGAATTCAAGCCTTCGACGCCAATTTACTGTAGCGACTTGCGTACGAATCTTCGTCGCCAATTTGTTGTGGATTCCGAGTGAGGAACCGCACAAAATAAGGAACAACACGAACAGATATTTGGATAGAAAAGTAGGTTATATTGAATGCAATATAAAATAATATAACGCAGGTTAGTAAATCCAGGAATATTATTAGTAAGAAATAAATATATACAAGTCTTGAAGTGAAGTCGTTGGAAAATAGTATATCCGTTTATATTATTTTAGCTGAATGGAGCTCAGATCTAGTTTGACATCTGACGCGGTAGTCTCTGGGAAACTTCGGTAACTCTCGGTAACTTACGTATTAGTTTCGGTACTCTCCGATAATTATAACGGATCTCTACGATTACTATCAAATCTCAACTGCTGTTCTCTCGATGGCAGGAGTATATGTATACTCAGTTAAGTCCATTATCGTATACAAAGGTGAGATCCCACAAAACAAAGATTATTATACATTTAGTTTGTTCTCTTTTCCCCATGCTAGTCTCTTCTTCTTATTGCCTGGCCAAAGTAAAGGCTTCCTGGCTGCCTTGTACATTTTTTTCAAAAGTAATAATGAGAAAAGTACCATTCTATTTACATTTAAAATCATCCACTTGGATAAATACAAAATAGTATGAAATACATCATTAAAAAAACAAACTGGAGTGGCCAAATAATTATGGCCGGTAGTGTACGTTTGCTGTGATGGGGCAGTTCACTCTCTTTCATTGCAGTGTCGTAGTCCCCATGACGATTTTTTTGAAGATAGACACTGATCAATGTGGAGATATATGTATGCATAGATACCGATTAATATGGAGAAAGAGAAATGCACAGATATTTATCAATTTCTAGGAATAGATATAGATAGAAATCAGTATAGGAGGACGAGATATTGATAGAGTTCAAAATGGAGGAAAAGACATAGATACATATCAATATATACAAAGGGACATACATAGATAGAGATCAATATATAGGAACAAACAGATCAATATGTAGGAAGATAGATAAACAACTTGCAATATTGATTATGTATTCTTCAAAATACATTTATAATTTATCATATTTCTTTTGTAAATAACATAATACCTTTGTTTAATAATGAAAGATAATTTAATGACATATTACCATTATTTGATTTGGTATAATACAATTCATTAATAGGTAATTTTTCGTTACTCATTTGGTATTTAGTCACAATACGTTTTAAATAACATGATTCTTGTCTTTTCTGTATTCTAAAACGATTTATTGACCTTAGGCGTAAAGCAATTCCTACAATGTCGATTAAGTATCACTGAATGGTTTCTTGTTTCGGTAACATGAAATTGGCAGTCTAAATTTGTATTTTCTTTTTATTTAAATACGCTACTAGACTGGTAACTAAGTCACATTTATTTACAGTTCATTGGCTAGAATTAACCGTAAATTTTATGCTAATAGCTTCTGTTCTCGAACAACATTCCGTCTCTATACCTTCCAGCCAAGTTTTATCTACCAAAAAATAAATTCAATGTCAATCGCTATCTTCCTGTCGTCCGGATTGCTCTTACTTTTTTCTTTCCATTCGTTCAACTTTCCCCTTCTAATCATTCCACACACAGAAACCCCTTCGCTTGAAATCTTTCTTTGGAACAAATATATATTATCTATACTCCCTCAATATAAAATATAATGATCGATAATCCAACTACCCTATACCAAGAAAACAACAAAATCAAACTACAGATTCTCGAGGCAATATTCATTAGAACACTTAACTCGTCAATTAATAGAATCAGCTATGGATACTTTAGTAATCTTCTAAAATGTTTGTAAAAAGAACAGCTTATTTGTGCTTTTACACGTGCATGACCATGACATTACAATATATAAAATATCTATTTTGGATAATTTTCACGTTCTAATGAACGCTAAGCAATTTTTCAACCCGGATATTTTAAGCAGAAAAAGTTTACAGTAATTTTTAGCAACACAGTTTTGCAGTTATGTTTGATTACCCTAACTCACACCTCTGAAGATGATCTTGGAAAAAGATTGAAATTACTTGGGTACCTTGAGAAATGAATGTTAATAACATCCGTCAACGTTACAGTTCATTTCTGATCTTTCAATTATAATAGGCAAAAGATTATCCGTGAGTATGAACGGATTTAATTAAAAATAAGCAGGCATGATGTTTGCAATTTATTTAATCTGACATGTCTAAAAATGATCTGCTTCCTAAATGCACAAAAAAATAAATATATATGAAGATGTGAGAGATAAGTTGTCGTCTAAATATTGCATAAAAGAAAAAACTAAAATAACACTGACATCTCATTTTAACAAATATATTTACTAGAAAAAATTTACAATATGAAAGAGTAAATTTATTCAATAAAATTGCCATTGGCTTTAATCACGGTCCCACAGACAACTTCAGAATTTTCTGCATCTCTTCTGAAGTGCCTCTTTGTTTAAATTAGTGAATTCCTTCAGTTCATCATTGGTTTTTAAATGAATTTTGGTAGTCTCAGGTTAAACTGCTCCCCACATCCAGGGGTTTGCAGTCTGGAGAGTTAGATGGCCAGATATAAGGGATATTGTGGACGCAAATAATGTCTGATATCAATGACTGGGTTCTCCTGCATGTGTGGAATGGCGTAGAGTTCTGTTGTCTGACATAGAGCCTTCCAACAGCCACTCTCTTAACTAAAGGTTTCACTACCTCCTCTAATGAATTGACGTAGGCCTCTATGTTTAGCCCGAGGCTCTCATCAACAAATACGGGATTTCTTCACTAAACAGAACTATCACAGTGAAATTTTCGAACAGCCATAACTTCTTAACCATCATTAGACTCATCCTCTTTACTATCCTCAGATTGACATTTTATTGGAGTTTCCGGCTGAAATCCCATGCAGTTAAGCATGCCATTTCCATGCCTCTGGCGGTGTGAATTTTGTCATTTCCTCACTGGCAGTGCCCAACTGACCCTACTATACTGTGCAGTCGACAGAATCAAAAACAAAAAACGCGCCTGCGTGAAATGTAAAATATAAAATGGTGACAATTTACTCCTTGCATGAAATATATAAACTGCGTCTAGAGATTATATGCAAGTTATGAATTTGGTATAAAGAGTTGCGTTTTTAATGTTAAAAGTCCAATTATGATGTTGTCTGGATTTTACTCAATATTATTAACTTAAATATATAATGATAGTGAAAACTATTGTTTTTTGGTTGGAAAAAATTTACTCAGTTAACAAAACAGACTAATTTGACTGTCAGAAGTTTATTTGCAACTATTTATTTTGATATTTTTACATTATTATACCTTCTAAACCTAATGTAAAAAGTAATATGAAAAGATTTTCGAACAAATAGTCAATTTCTTAAAGGAAAACATAAAAAAAAATATTTTAAAAATAAAAGATATATTAACAAAAATAAGAAGAACCTCCTAAAATTTATTACACAAATGCTCCTTTCATTTCAATAAATCTTAGCAGCCTATTGTCAACATCTGATGTTATATTCGCAATTTTAGCTCCTGGTAAGTTGTGCAGAAAACTTTATCTGCCTTCCAGAGGTAACACTTGCTGTTGAATTGCCTTCCATTAGAATAAATATCTCTCTTGAGGATGCTCTACAGGTTCTCAATGGCATTTAAGCCACAGCTGTTTGAAGCCCAGACCATAAGAGAATCTTCAACAAATCCCTTTTCAGCCAGGATTTAGTAAACATTGATGCATGACTTGGTGCGTTGTCTTGTATAAAGATCATAGATATATGCTTGACTAAAATTCAAAGAAATATTGCTCTAGAAAATCACATTAATTTTTGGAATTCATTTTAATCCAGTCTTTCAATTTAAATAGACCCACGAGCTCATTACAAATAATCCCAGTCCATATCATGATCCCGCCGCTGCCTTGTTGGCGTTTAAAATCTTTTTTGGGTCATGTTGCTTGAAAACCCATCTTCGAGCCCATCGAGAGTGATCCTTGATTCGTCTGTAAAAAGCACTTTACTGAAATTCATTTTTCATGTATTTTTTTGCCCACTGCAACCTTTTCTTCTTATGATTTTTGTTAAAATGGGTTTCTTTATTTAATTTTTTACATAAGCAAACTTCCTTAATGTTTTACACCTTGTTTCCCTTGACACCATAGGAGCTCCAGACGGCCTCAAATGTAAACGCACTTGACGCATTTGGGTTTCTTATTAATTCTCTTCGGATATGTGATAGATCTCGTTTTGTTAAATTACTGAATTCAGCCTGAGACTTTTTTTCCGTGTTGAATTCTCATTTGATATATTTTCTTGATTGTTTGATGATCCCTTTTCAAATCATTAGAAATCTGAAGTGAAGACTTTCATTTGTTAATTTTTTTTATTATATAGTTCTGTTCTTTCATTGTTAGTTCTTTTTACCAGCCATAATACTAAATTCTATTTTTTGCTAATAATCTCTTGATACTGCAAATTGTGATAATTACTGAAAAAATACTAAATATCAATTTGAAATTAAAAATTGGGACTTAATTCCTTTCATGCTTACTCGCTTTACATAATAGTACAAATTATTTCATTGGATCATACATATCTATGAATTTTACATTAAAAAGTTTGACAATACCTCTTTTGCTTATAATCTCTAGACGCAGTTTATAGATCTGAATAAACATAAATTTATGTTCTTTTTTTATGATATTCGGACCTAGGTTGCCTTTCGGCCAACGCTTCTTCAGCAACCAATCGTTAGCAGAATAATGATTACATTAGACTGACTACTGAAGATTTCAATGAGATAATGCTGGAACACATTTTAAATTACGATTAAAACAAATAAGTAAAATTAAAATAAATGAGTATTATTAAAATTAATTCAATTAATTAAAATATAATACGCATTAATTTTAATCGTAAATTTATTTATTTCCTTTATTTTATATATTTATAATAATCGTAATTTTAAACGTGTTCCAGCCTTACCTCATTGAAATTTTTGCTGTTCAATCTAATATAATTAGAATTCTGCTAACGATTGGTCCCTGAAGAAGCGTTAGCTGAAAGGCAACCTAGGTCCGAATAATATATAAAAAAATAAATATAAACTCATGTGTACTCAGATCTATGTTCTCGTTCTGTGGTATCAAATCATTATTCCAATATATATATATATATATATATATATATATATATATTACGGAAATTAACGAAGATTAACGAAACTACTTGGTTATAAACAACCGACAATTTGAAAATAAAAGAACATGAATATATGGATGGGGATCGCAGGTTCGAAACCTGCCGAATGACACACATTTTCGTAATAAATTTTATCGTAAATAATCAGGACGGTAGATATAATATATAATACTGTGTAATTAAAAAAAATTAAAAAAAAAAAAGAATATCTACTTAAATACGAGTATCGATAAAAAATAATGTTCAAACAATTCATATATATATATATATATATATCTTTATATATATATATATATATATATATATATATATATATATATATATATATATATATATATATATATATATATATATATATATATATATATATATATATATATATATAGGTCGGGTTTCACTCCTGGGTTAGAAGCAATCGGAAGACTAACCGTACGGATAAGCTATGATACAGCGAAACACATCTGTCTGCGGATGACTATAAATATATATTTTAAATGATTTTTTCATCAGATGTTATTTCGTATTATAAAAACTATTTTTAGTGACTCTGTGCATCTTAGTTTATATGTTATTTAAATTTTCTCTTAAAGACTAACATTAATAATAAACTGACATATATCAAACTGCCCTCCTCTTATACCCCGTGTTTTTCTTTTCAGGACGTTGTCGATCATGGCTCTTTGACACTTTTTTGCTATTTTTAGGTTTTAGTAAATTTTGTCTTTTTATTATAACTCCTAAACCTTGTTACCCCATCCATTAACTAAAGCTCACTAGGTAGGTCATGCATTGTTTTTTTCTGTCCTTAACTTCAGTCTATCCTGTGAGTATCACATTTTCCAAGGCCTCTTTCCTCGTTGTGAGCCCTATGAATTTCAAAAATCCCTTCTTGATGCTAAGTAAGTATCCTTTTTCTTTTTCCATTTTTTCTAAAACCTCGGCTCACAGGTTCCGTTCATTTCATTGATCGCTTATTAGAGTACTATCTGTCTCTATCGGTCATTTAATGACAAAATCTAAATATTTTCAACATCATTTTATGATCATTCTACTATAATCAGTTATTTTGTCTAGTTTCAATATAAATAGATGTTGTTGGTGATATTTATATATATATAAAAATGCATCGTTAATATTTTTACTATCAAAATGAATTTGTATGCTTTCATTGTGTTTTCTTTTTGTTTGGGACTTAAGTATTTACCCCTTAGCCCGGATGCTAACAAATGCGTTAGAGTTGACCTAGAAACAACTGCTTTTAAGAACTGGTTTCCGGGTTCCTTAAAACTTCTTCTTTGGGCCTTTTCTTTTCAGGAGTAGGCGATCATGGCTTTCCACGTCTCCCTATCTCTGGTTGCTCTTAGCACGCTTTTTCCTGTTACACTATACAACCTTCGTTCTGTCATCCACCTGAAAATAAGTTATCCGCTGTTTTTCTGTCTTTTTCTTTTTCCCTCTATCTGGCCTGTTAGTATTAGGTTCTCCGAGCCCTCCTTCCTCATTTTATGTCCCAGGAACTCAGTATTTTTTTTCGTTTCCATTCTTTCCAAAAGTCTCATCATTGCTCGCAAGGCTCGATCCATGATATCCGCAGCATCCTTAGGTAGAACCACATTTTGGTTGATTCAAGTTTTTCCTCATTGTTGATGATATTGTCCAGCATTCACTGCCATAATGAAGAACTCATATCACATAACAAACCAGTACTCTTTTCTTTGTTTCTCGCGAAATTTTTCCTGTCTCTTAATACTGTACTTAGGTTCTGAAATGTTTGCTTCTCCATGCCAACTCACCTTCGTATTTCTGTGTTGCACATTTCGTCTTCTGTTAGAACACTTCCCAGGTATTTAATTTTTTGTACCTACTTGATTTTAGTATCCCCCACCTGCATTTGGCATTTTGGGATGTTTTTTTTTTTTTGCTGATGATCATGCATTCGGCTTTCTTGCAGTTTATTTGTAGCCCTTTTATACAACAACACTTAGCGCAGTTAAGCCATGGCTCCATGTTCCAAATAGTAAGCTAATATTACTAAGGAGAAAGCTTGTATTGATTATGTTTAACAGCATATCAACCTCTTTGGGTGATTTAATGCTGGAATCTAAATATTTTGAACACGAATTTATAGTTTCAACTCCAGGTAAAATGTATTGATGGTCATTTTACTATAAATATGTATTTTTAGTTTTTCATTTTTTCGATTTGTTTTAGTGGGGTCATTTTTTCAATAGCTTAAACCCTAACAGGTTCTACCAGCCGGAGTCAGAGTGAACCTTGGATCAACAGAATTGTAAGAGGTGGTTCTCATCTTTTCCAAACCTCCAATTTCTCGATCAGAGGCCATGCTGCCAGATGTTTTTTATAATCAACCCAGGAATATATTCGTTCATTGTAAGTCCTGCAAATGAGAAATCTGTCACGCGACACGAGTCGAAACTGCAGCCGTTTTTCTTAAATCAGGCAAACCACACCTTTCGGCGAAGAATTTAGTGTCATAAAAATGATTGTACATATATGCTTGCATGTGTTATGATTACGTGGAATTATCTGATACAATTTAATTTATAGGATATACTTTTCAGTTGAGTCATATCTCTTAAGTGTTACTGCCGAAATGGAAATTTGTGTATGTAATCTTCGACCACACCATCCTTCCGCTTTGATGGGCCACGGCGAGAAACCTTTGGTTCAAAGGATTAGCAGAGAAACGTTCGCTCGACATTCTGATTTAAATCTTTATAGGGTAGGCTTGTGTGCGTGTCTCTCCCTGGGTAGTATATCAAATTCTGCAGCAAAAGCATTAGGGTGAAAACGGAACTTTCCTGTAGAGGACTCCATCGCTACCACAGTGTCTGCAACCGATATCTAACACACTCCTAAATATTGGTTTCCAAAGCGAAGATAACCACACACACGCACCCACACAAATACACATATATACAGGGTGTCCATAAAGCCCGTGTACAATTTCAAGCATTATAACTTTATTTGTATTTGTGATAGAAATAATCTGTAAGAATGTTTAAAAAGTTTAATGCCCCTAGTTTTAAGTATCGTTATTAAATAATTATTTACTACAAAATGTGAAACAAATTTTAGATTAGTAAAAAATATGAAAAGCACAATCGTTTTACCCATTGTATTAATAAAGATGGAGGCCATGTGTAAACTGAAATAAAATTTAAATAAAACATTAAAAAAATATAGAATTACATCTTTCTTATCTTTATTATAAATTATTTCTATCGCAAATACAAATGAACTTATACAGTTTTAAAGTGTACGCAAACGTTATAGGCACCCTCCCTCTCGCTCTTTCTCACACTCTCTTATATATATATATTTGTGTGTGTGTGTGTGTGTGTGTGTGTGTGTGTGTGTGTGTGTGTGTGTGTGTGTGTGCAGTTATCGTAACTTCAGGAATGTTGCTTTGCTTTTTACACTTGTCGTCAAATGGGACGTTTGTTTAACCGCGTTCATAATATTTATGTTAATAATTCTGGTGTGAAACCGTAAATATATAAGAAAGGAAATAACTTGACAGTTCAAAGGATATCAAATTCATTCCTAAATAAGATATTAGATAATAAAAAGGCACACACACACACACAGACACACACACACACACACACACACACACACACACTCACACACATATATATATATATATTATATATATATAGGAAAAACTACTAAAAAGTTGTAAGTTTCATTATTTATTTATTTCTATTATTATATTTGATATTTCAGACCGTCCTCGACCTTTCATTAGAAACAAATGATTTTAAACTTTAAATTAGAAACGTTTTCGCGATGAGCGTTCGTCCGAGAGATTGTTTACACGTGACGCTGAAAAATCAGTCGCTTTCCGCGTCACGTGATGTAAACAATCTCTCGGACTATCAAAAAATACATTTTTAAACTTACAACTTTTTAGTAGTTTTTCATATACATCTTAAGATAGTATACGTGGATCATCACTATGTTATATATATATATATATATATAAATTGTGTATTTTGGCAGCATCTTTTCATTAATGCAGGTTTCATTGAATGAATATAGACAAGTTTTGTCTGTTAATTTTGTGTAGGATCCGTTCGTATCGTCTGATATACTTGATGGTGATATCGTTGAAAGACAACAAAAAATCACAGTAATTGTTGATTTTTTTTATCGGGTCTAAGCTTATGGGTCTATCCCAAACATATCTCTCTCTTATACCGTAGCCAGATGCACTCCAACTACCAACTAGATGAAAATATCCCAAAAAAAAAACTCATAAACACTAATATTTCTCCGAGAGACCCTAACAAAAGAATTAAGTTTATTATATATTACACTAAATCCACTACATGTAATTCATTAGTCCGCAACGACTCTTTCCCCACCGTTAGTGATTTGCAAAATACCAATGTAGTTTATAAATTCAAATGTCCATTTACAGAATGTATCTGTAACAATCTAAATAATATCTACATTGGCCATACTACAAATTCGCTCTCACGGCGTCTGACGTTGCACTTAAATGACAATTCAAATATATTCCGACATTTAAAACAACACGGTTATCAACGCACACTTCTGAAGAAAACGCTCGTTGATAACACATACATACTTAAACAAGAAAATAATAAACAGAAACTCCAAATCCTGGAAGCAATCTACATTAAACAATTTAAACCTGGTTTGAATACGATCAATTTTGATATTTCCAATAACGTACTCAAATGCCTGTAATCGGATCAGGGACCACAACACCACTATTTTGTCACTGTCTTCGGCCATCAACCACGGTAGGGATGGACTTGTATCTTCAATGTTTAATTCTCTTTATTGTTAACAACTTAAATGTTCTATGTTTACAGTGTGTTAATATTTATTCTTTGATAATGGCTTATGTGAGCCGAAAGCTTAGACCCGATAAAAAAATCAACAATTACTGTGATTTTTTGTTGTCTTTCAACGATATCACCATCAAGTATATCAGACGGTATGAACGGATTCTACACAAAATTAATAGACAAAACTTGTCTAATATTATTCAATGAAACCTGTATTAATATATATATACATATATATGTACTAGCGGCCATAATATAATGAGCAGAATCAACAAAGACATAACTATGTGTATTACTTAAAAAGTTATGCATGATTAGCAATGAAATTTTTACAGAATAAAGATTAGGCTGTAACGCCTAAATAGTATATAAAGTTACAAATATTACATAATAGTTTTAAATAAAGATTAAATGGAACAAAGAAAATAAGCTACTGGACAAAAGTTAAGGAGCGATGTTAATTATTTACATAAACTTTAATTTACATTGCTAAAAAACTCAATGGAGCTTTTCAACAATAAGGAAAAGTTAATTTATCATTGGGACTTTATTTTTAAGCAATATGGTAAATTCTTCACGCAAAACGGTCTCTTTAAAAGAAAGAAAAATCATTATCGCTAACTATCAAGAAAGAAAAGTCAATTTCAGAACTTTCTGATATTGTTCCTATGTCTAAAAGTGTCGTTCAACATGTAAAATATTCAAAAAGTTCTAAAACATAATTGTATTGAACACTTTTTAATACAAATGTGCACAAGCCTAACCATATTATGACCAAAAACGAAGTAGTTATACAATCAATCAATCAATCAATCAATCAATCAATATATATATATATATATATATATATATTACTAAATATACATAAGTGGTCCAGCGAAACAAGATTGCTCGCCATTACTCCGCATCAAAATGTTTATATTCAGGTTAGACCAAAAGTAGGGAAGCAGGAGGTGGAATTGTTTTGTGCATCGGTTACATAATTACAATGGTTTCGAAAACCAAGAAGTTTTAGTGATTTGAAAAATTACAGAAGAGTTGTATTTGAAGAAATTAATTGCCAAAGAAACTTGTGCAAATATGTTTATCGAAGCAAGACTTCAAAGATGTGTAAATTGCGATGGCCAACAATTTGGATACCTGCGTTGGAAGATTTAAGCGCTTTTGCATTGTTATAAAAAATAAAATTTATTCATCCATTAATTAATTATTTGTAAATAAAACTCCGTATGTAGCTTTTAAATAAATATTATCATTCTAATTTTGGATGCCCCCCCCACCATATATATATATATTTATATATATATATATATATATATATATAGTTGTTCTGAAAATTACACTACATATGTTTTTATTAATAAGCGTTATTGCCAAACAACCCTGAAAAGATTTTCGACGAGAAATATACGTTCTTCAGTTGTTACAACCATACTGAAGTGGAATCTGAAATATTAAAAAATATTACTAGAATAGGACATAGTAACCTTAATACGGCTGTGAATGCTGGACAATATCATCGAAAATGAGGACAAAACTGGAAGCGGCCGAAATGTGGTTCTACAGAAGGATGCTACGGATATCGTGGACTGAGCATATAAGCAACGACGAGGTGTTAGAAAGAATGGCAACAAAAAGGAAATTGATGCTGAGCATCAGGAAGAGACAACTGAAGTTCCTGGGACATGCAATAAGAAAGGAGAGCCTGGAGAACCTGATACTGACTGGTCAGATAAAAGGAAGGAAGGAGAGACAGAGGAAGGCAGCGGATAACATATTTGCAGGGCCTGATCTGGTGGATGACGGAACGGGGGTTGCCCGGAGCAACAGGAGCAAACATAGTAAGAGCCACAAGGGATAGGGAGACGTGGAGAGCCATGACCGCCTACTTCCTGAAGGGACAGGGCACATAGAAGAAGAAGAAGAACCTTCCGATAAAGATATTTATTCTATGTGTGTGTGTGTGTGTGTATGTGCGCGTGTGTTTACTAAATGGGAATTAGAATCGCGACAAAGTTTTGAAGAAATTCGACAAATGGAAAACATTTCATTTAAAATAGATTTGATTACGGGTTTCGCCTTCCTAGGCTTTGTCAGATGAAAAAAAATCGAAACAAAGAAATATGTGTGTGTGTGTGCTTGAATAATAGATGATTAGTACTTTTCAGCTAAGCTTGTGTTTCTCGTAATGAAAAAAAATGAGTGCAAATGAGTTTCTTTTTTTAAAAAGTCGTTAATATCTTTTCTAATTCTTTTCTTTATAATTCTTACTTTATAATTCTTTATTTAGTAATGCTATATATTATAGATGTTGTATTTTTGTTAGTTTTTTGTATAGAATTAATAAGTAATCCTCATCTTGGTAAGAAAATTGTAGAGATATATTAATACTATATCTATTCAGACATCACAAAATTAATACAATATTTTGAACTATCCACTCACAAGACTTGCTAAAAAATGATGACCTTTAGCTTCCGGACATTTTTATAGAATGACGTGGGCATCGTTTGCCAAAATGTCCAATGGGATTGTTGCAAATGCATTTTCAATATATTTTCTAATGAACGCCAATATAATGTCATCTGTCGAGAAAATATTGTTCTACATTATACAGAGATATCACAGCTTGATAAAACTACAACAGACAAGGTTTTCCTTTACTGAAGTGTGAATACATTTTTTGGGCGTACTCAATACGTAGAAAATAAAAAAAGAATAGTGACAGAGTACAAAGAGACAAGTAAGTTATGAAAATAATAATCACGACATTCGATGCATGTTCGAAAGCATACACGTACAGGCGTAGATACGCACAACTACCAGAAACACACAACAATACACACGCGCGCACACGCACAAAAATGAGAAAAAGCGTCAACCTAATATTAATATAAAATAATATAAATAAATATAATATTAATAAAAAGCGTATGAATTATTTTATTAATTTACTAAAATGAGAAAATCGGCAGACTATTTGTTATTCTATCGATGAGTAGACCAAACAATTGCAAAATGATATCGAGTTGTTGAATATAACATTAACCATCTGAGTAACAAAACAGATAGATAGATAGATAGATAGATAGATAGATAGATAGATAGATATAAACTAAATGGAATAGAGGAACTGATTGTGTTCGGTTAACAGATACTGATTATCGATCTCAATCAGTTTCTCTCTATCGGTCTCAGTCATGATTTGATTGAGATAGAGGTGAATTGATAAAGATAGTCAGTTAAGTGCCATGCGCAATACACGCTTTGGGCGATCATGTCTCGAAAGAGACATGACTGACTGGGCAGAAGATTATCCCGCAGTAGGTTGCCATTGCTTTCTGCGGTAGACTGGTTGCCGACCAAGGCTATAGAACCCAATCTATCCTATTATTTAACTTATAATTGGTGGTAAGAGACGGATTAATACCTCTCCCAATGGTATTTTCGCGTAAGTGAATGCAAGGAATTCAACTGGAATTCGAACTCGGTTCCCCAATTTCTCCTCCCGAGCCGATATCCACTGCGCCACAACGCACATAAAGATAGACGTGAAGTCATTAAGATGGGAGCGAACCCTTTGAGATAGATATGAACTCATTGAGATAGATTGACGTATAAGACCTCGTATGTTGAGAAAAAATATAAAATCTATTTAATATTTTTACCTAGGGCTACAACGCTCCTAGAACGCTAGAGAGTGAAAGCGAGCGAAAGTAAAGGGAATGAAAACGAGGCGTACTTAGCGCAAAAAGATAACAGGCCTAAAGAAAACAAATGATAACCAATGAGATTGTACTTAAATTTTGTAGAGGGAAGCAAAAATTTGGAAACCGATTCCACAGATCGCAAGTGTAATAAATCGTTGTTTAGACTTAAAGAATATTTACAGAAGGTGCTGAGAAGCCGAAACTGCCAATTACAAGTCAAGGGATACTAAAATCAAGTAGTTAAAGAAATGCAAATACCTGGTCAGTGTTCTAACAGAAGACGGAAAATACGGTAGCGAGATCCGAAGGAGTATTGGGATGGCCAAGGATGCATTCAAAAAGATTATCAAGGTATTGGCAGACAGCAAAATGTTGTTTCGTGATATATGTCCTCTTATATGACAGCAAATACTGGACAATCTCTACAAAGATGAAGGAGAGACTCGAGCAGAAATGTGGTTCTATAATGGGTTATCCGTTCTAGTGAAGCGTAGTTGTGTTGAAACAGATTAACTGAATTTAGCCTCGTTTTAGATAGCCCACTATAAGGAGTGGGGTAAAAACGATAAAATCAAATTGAGTATAGCAATAACATTTATATATACACAGATATCAATTAAGGTTTTTTTTTACAAATAAAAGGAATGTCTTTTGGATGAGTTCAAAGGACGTTAAAATGTCTATAGCAATAAATGCTGAAAAGAGAGTTTGTGTGTATGTCTGTGTGAGCATTTGTCAATTAGGAATGTCTTTGATGTCTCCGCTCTGTTGGTCGGGTAAGTAGCTCAGGGAGTCAGCGAAGAAGAAGGTGAGAGAGAAAGGAGAGATGAGCATAGTATGATCGCTTGACGAGGTCAAGGGACGTGCTAATGATGCTCGTACTTTCTCAACTGGCGATACTTTCTGTGTCGGCTTTTTATTTCGTCTTTTTGGGTCCCAGCAAGTCATTTGTGAATTAAAACTCGTATTTAATTCTGGACTTCACATTGGACGATAAACAAAATACACGTAGGCTCGCGAAAAGGAATTTGATTTTATTCATTTTTGGTTTTCTGCCGGAATATCTGCGTGGAGCTGTGTGCGCAAATACCAGTTTTGGTCATTTGCTTTCTAGACGTCTGAGGGCTAACATCCAGTTCCTCGCTTTGCTCGGTATCACCACAGTTCTACAGATCGTTACTGAGGGCAACTTGGGCCGAACGCGTGAGCAACGACGATGTTTTTTAAAGAATGTAAAAAAAGAAGAAAAAAGAAAAGCTTGCGATTAACATCAAGGAGAGACCTTTGTAGGTTCTGGGACACGTAATGAAGAAGAAGGGCTTGAAGAATTTGATACTCACAGAGTGAATACTGGGAAAGAGAGAGAGGACAAACAGCGCGTGATATACTTGATTGGTTTAAACAAATCCATGTCCGAGCAGATTTGGTTTAGGAGAAATAACAAAACAAAATATATTTTAAGAGCTATAAGAAACAGGAATATGTGGATGATCTGGATCACTTACGTTCTAAATTGTTACGGTACATTCGAAATGTGGCCTCCCTTTGTCTGTTCTATAAATACTTTCATGGCTTCTACTCGGACGAACTTAAGTTACTGGTGCCTCCTCAACAGGTGTTTACTCGTGCAACCAGACTGGCAACTGGGTCCCACCCATTCACAGTCAAGTTAGCCAAATGCAGACCACAATTCTACTCCTGCAGCTTCTTCTCTAGCACTTCCCGCCTGTGGAACTCGCTCCCATATTCTTGCTTTCCTGACGACTATAACCTCCAGAAATTTAAATGCAAAGTCAATACTCATCTACTAACCACTGGACTCTAGCTCTCTACCCACCCCCATATAACCTTCCCTCTCTCTCCACCTATGTATCTGTCATCGCACCTCCATTCTCAGCTTTCTATTGCTCTTTTCTAACTAGTTTGTACTCCTCACTCTTTTCTAATTAATCTTTTTACAGTTAAGTAGTCCCCCGCTCATCACTGGCATTTCTGCCTTGCTCGGGGTGAAATGATTAAAAAAAAAAAGAATTGTTTATGATTAATTCGTTAATTTAAATTCTTTGAATTTGTTATGTTAGTTGTCGTTAAAATAAGTTTTATTCGAATTTTGGTGAAAGAATTCCTATGAAATTGGTGCACTGAGTTTTTCCTGAATTTGGTCTTTTATATATGTCGATAAATTTCGTGTGCATTTTAAAAACTTTATAACTTTGTTTGAATTTGCGATAAATAAAATTTGTACAATGGATTAGAAAGAAGTTATTCTATATTTCTTAAGGCTTTCTTGAAATTTTATTTAAGTTTCCACATGTCATCCATCAGTAGCAATACCAAGGTTAATACGATTTGCAGTTCATAGAATACATTTGCCAACTGATTTACAGTAATGCCTGAAATCAAATTAACTTATTTCAACATTTAAATCTTAATGAACTAGGTTTGTTTATATACATAATTGTCTTCACATGTTCCCCATGAAAAATCCAATGGAGTCAAATCTGGCAAACGTGGAGGCCAATAAAATGGTCGACCCCTTCCGATCGATCTGTTTCCTTTTCTAAAATTTGATGAAATATTTGTGGCAAAGAATTAGTCAGTAACTATACTTAAAACTAGCTACATTAAACTTTATAACATTTTTTACAGATTATTTCTTTCCTAAATACAAATAAAGTTATAAATTTTTTAAAGTGGACACGGACTTTATAGACACCCTGTATATATAGTTTTACAATAATGTTCACCCTGCATAATGGTCTAATAGCCACTCGAGTCACAAGGTTACAGTATAAGAGGCATAGTTTATGGTATAAGTAGGAAATATAATAGATTTTACCCTAGATTTGCACAGATTAAGAGTGTACTGATCAGCGAAACATCTTGGGAGCCGGGTGGGCAAAGTAGCAGCTTGTGTGAAGAAGTTTTCTCGAGTAGAACATACATTTCATTGCCAGAAACGAAAGGAATAAGGGCGGTTTGCTATAATGTGTAGCATGATGAGCGTTAGCCTTTTTTTCTTGGTGTAACTAATGGTTGTGGGATCTCCCATTTTGTATATGATAATGAACTCAACTGAGTATACATATACCCCTGACATAGAGAGGTGAGGGTAGAGAGAATATTCGTAGAGATCCGTTACAGTTAACGTAGAGTATCGGAACCGATACGTAAGTTACCGAGAGATACCGAACTTACCCAGAGACTAACGCATCAGAAGTCAAACTAGCTCTGAGCTCCACTCAGCTAGAATATTATACACGGATATACTATTTCCAACGACTTCATTTCGAGGTTTGTATATATTTATTTCTTATTAATAGTATTGCTGGATTTACTAAACTGCGTTCATGTTTGTATATTACGTTCAATATAACCTACTTTTCTATCTCAATATCTGTTTTGTTGTTTATTATTTTGTACTGTTCCTCATGCGGAATGCACAACTCAAAAAATGTAGTTTCTCTGAACACTTTCCATTGGAAAGAGCAAGAGAGCCACAAGAAGCTTTCGACATTCGTCTTTGAGAAAAGGATTTGTAGAAAGGAAGTTAATTCATCATTATCAAGGACGCGAAGAAGGTTTTTACACACTATAGAGACTGGAAAATGAAGACTAGGCAGCCTCTGTCGATGTATGGCAGCAGTACGCCATTCTCGACCTGATCGGGCTCTTGTATAGACATCTTACATAAAAGAAGAAGAATTGTTTAATCCTGAATTCGTTAATCTGAATTCGTTGAAAACTTTATGCTATTTATTTTTGAATTAGTTTTTTATTCAAAAACTAATATTGTATAGGATATCAGAAGGAATTTTGTTCTTAGAGGAGGGACACACGGGGTCAGACATTTTTCCAGCAAAATTAATGATGGATCGTATGTACGATTCACACCGTTCATCAAGATAGATAAAACTAGAGTCGAATTGGTCATGACGGAGCATCAGTGTTTTACTTTTCGAGGCATTGAATTATATCAGAAAGTGTTTTTCCCCCTCAGAGTGTTGTTCAAGAGGAAACAGTTTATCGACTCTTGCATAAAAATGATTACGAGGTGGAAACAAAAGTGTTGGTTGCTTGCTGTTTTAAATTGTTAAGAATCTCCGCCATCGAATTCTATATGATATCAATCGAGCTCAATTTTATAATTTTCGATGACATAATCTTCTAGTATATTATTGCCAATTCTTGTAAATACCCATATTACCGATCTGGTTTTCAGTGCCGTTGATATTATTCTTCTTGCCATGTCTGCGTGACATCGATCTTTGCTTAGAGTACAAATTATTAAACCGGTTATGCATAGGTCATTAAGCGCAGCCGAAAATAAAATAGTGTTCATTCTTTTGTATAAATCCTCGCAGACAGAAAACAAAAAAGAAAACAAAACATAAATAAGAAACAAAAAGTGAAAAAAAAAAATCAAAAATCGATACATTAATGGAAACTTTTTGCATTTATCAATAGTCTGTTTTCATTCTTTGTCGATTTGATTTATCGATCAGTCTCATTAGGAAGAATTTTCTAGGCACTCTCGTTGAACAAACCGAAGTCATTGAATGAAACGAGATATTCTATTTGCAAGTAAAACGAAAATAAAAACTCAAGTCTAAACTGTTGAAACTAGAGTTACAGTAAACAGATTATAAAAAGTAATAAACTACATACCAAATTTCACTAGTTGATATTCTAAGAGCCTCTTAGAAAGGCACAAAGCAGAAATTATTGGGCAACTAGTAAGAACCGAGTTCACTACTCAGTTGTAATAGGTTCTAGCAAAACACGCTTGCTAACCATTACACAACGTCGAGGTGCCCAACAATTTTCTAAGCGTAACTTAGATGTGACACATGGCCGATATTAGGGGGCATCCTGTAAAGGTCGAAATCATTCGGTTCACATTCCACCCACGTCTATTGAACAGGTGAAGAGGCTCATCCCTTGTTCCTTGTTTAGGATGTGGTTTCCGGCTTTCTCTTTTCCAATCTTTTCACTCTTTTCTTTTTTCTTGTTTCTTTTTTCAATTGGAGTAGATAGACGAATCTATTGTCCGGTTTACACTCCACCCAGTTCTATTGAACAGGTGAAGAGGATCATCCCTTGTTCCTTCTTTAGGATGTGGTTTCTGGCTTTCTCTTTTCCAATCTTTTCACTCTTTTCTTTTGTTTTCTTTTTTTTTTTCAATTGGAGTAGACAGACTAAACTATCGACGGTTCACACTCCACCCATGTCTATTGAACAAATGAAGAGGCTCATCCCCTGTTCCCTGTTTAGGATGTGGTGTCCGGCTTTCTCTTTTCCAATCTTTTCACTTTTCTTTTGCTTTTTTTATAATTGGAGTAGATAGACTAAACTAAACTATCGCCCGGTTTACACTCCACCCACGTCTATTGTATAGGTGTAGAGGCTCATCCCTTGTTCCCTGTTTAGGATGTGGTTTCCGGCTTTCTCTTTTCCAATCTTTTCACATTTCTTTTTCTTTTTCTTTTTTTTTTCAGTTGGAGTAGATAGACTAAATTATCGCCCGTTTCACACTCCATCCACGTCTATTGTACAGGTGTAAAGGCTCATCCCTTGTTCCCTGTTTAAGATGTCGTTTGCGGCTTTCTCTTTCCCAATCTTTTCACTTTTCTTTTTCTTTTTTTTTTCAATTGGAGTATAGAGACTAAACTATCGCCCAGTTCACACTCCATCCATGTTTATTGTACAGGTGTAAAGGCTCATCCCTTGTTTCGTGTTTAGGATGTGATTTCCGGCTTTCTCTTGTCCAATCTTTTCACTTTTCTTTTTCTTTTTTTTTAATTGGAGTAGATAGTCTAAACTATCTCCCGGTTGACACTCCACCCACGTTTATTGTACAGGTGTAGAGGCTCATCCCTTGTTCTGTGTTTAGGATGTGGTTTCCGGCTTTCACTTTTCCAATCTTTTCACTTTTCTTTTTCTTTTTTTTTTTTCAATTGGAGTAGATAGACTAAACTATCGCCCGGTTTGACACTCCAATCACGTCTATTGTACAGGTGTAGATGTCCATCCCTTATTCCCTGTCTAGAGTGTGGTTACCGGCTTTCCCTTTTCCAAATCTTTTCACTCTTACGTAGCCCCCTGCACATCAGTGGCGTTACCGCCTTGCTCGGGGTGATATGATTAAAAAAAAAAGGTAGCTTACTACAGGGAAATCTTCTGTCCAGTTAGTCATTTCTCTTTCGAGACATGATCGCCTAAGCGTGTATCCCGTATGTCACTTACAAACTAACTGAACCAACGGGGACATAGATTAATTTTTGGACTCTAACAAGACTGGAAAGAGATGAACTATAAAGTTCTACTCTACATTTTCTTTCTCAGAAGAGTTACACTGTGGAGCAGACACCTGAGATGATGCCTCCTCGACCACGACGAACTTAGCCTTATTCAACGCTAGGTTCAAATTTCATCCAACAGATATATTTTCATAATATTCAGCTCTTAAATCATTCTTTTATGATTTTAAAACAATTTTATTAGGTAAGACAGTACATTTAGTTGTTCTTGTGTCTTGATACTAATGAAGTGTGGGCGCTACAATGATGTAATGGTTTGAGTTTGAGTTTTGTTTAACGATAT
The DNA here is from genome assembly GCA_037127315.1 of Ascarosepion bandense. NCBI lineage: Eukaryota > Metazoa > Mollusca > Cephalopoda > Sepiida > Sepiidae > Ascarosepion > Ascarosepion bandense. The sequence continues at coordinate 737,351 of JBBBDQ010000691.1, read as the reverse complement.
ATCAACTTCTGTAGGTTATTTAATGCTATAAGAGGAGTTTTAATGTATGTTTTTAATGTTCGGTTATAGTGAAAAGGACTATTTAGACGTTAATGAAAAATATATTTATGTTTTTATTTTAGAAAACTGAAAATGCTTTCGAGTTTTGTATTATACGTTTCTCAATGGTATTTGCGCGTAAGTAAATGCAAGGAATTCAACTGGAATTTGAACTCGGTTCTCCGATTTCTTTTTCTAAGCCGTAGACTTTATGAATTTAAGCGATGGCTAGATGGGCAACAATACTAGATCATTTTACATTTGAATTGTTTAGATGTAATCGTAAATTCAATGTAAACAGTTTAGTTTCGCTTATCGTTTTTCACTTTTCGCTTGTTGTGGTACAGTGGATATCGGCTCGGAACGAGAAACTGGGGAGCCGAGTTCGAATTCCAGTTGAATCCATTGTATTCACTTACGCGCAAATACCCTTGGGAAAGGTGTTAATCCGTCTCTTCCTTCCAGTTATGGGTTAAATAGCAGGAGAGATTGGGTTCTATAGCCTTGGTCGGCAACCAGTCTACCGCAGAAAGCAATGGCAACCTACTGCTGGATAATCTACTGCCCAGTCAGTCATGTCTCTTTCAAGACATGATCGCCCATGCGTGTATCACGTATGGCACTTAAGAGACTGAACCGCGAATAAGTATCTCTACTTCGGGAGGAAGCTAGAGCTGAGTTTATTGCCAGTACCTGAGGCGTCCCCAAAAAGGAAAATGATGAGAAGACTTAAACAATTTTCAAATGCATTGCCGTTCAACTGAGTTTGTGTCACACTCGGTAGGAACTTAGGCGAACTGAAAAATACATTATTTGTTTTGCGTCCTCTAGCTTTAAAGTACTACAAATCATTAGAGAGGAGAGAAAGATCCTCTCTAGTTTTATTTTGCCGTAAAATAATTCTTAATGTGCTTTCGATAATAAAAATAAGTTGCATTTTCTCAAAGTTATAGAATTCTTTAAGGATGCCAATTCAGAATCTCCAGCACTGTTGCAACTTTTGTTGAACTCTCGCCTTTTACCATCTGAGAGTGATTATATATATATATATATATATATATATATATAGTAGCGTGCATAAAGATCAGAACGATGTTAAGAATAAAGCTAAATATGAAATAACATTTTATTTTAAAGCTTCAAAGAACCTCTTATCAAGGAAAAAAGGATATACAAGTAAATTATATAATTCCATAATATAAAGTTCAATAAACCTATTTTGATAAGAATAATTATATAACATTCGAGAAAAATAGATGATCAAAAACATCAGACGGATTAAATATATTCATAAAAAAATTCACTTACGCGCAAATACCCTTGGGAAAGGTATTAATCCGTCTATTCCCTCCAGTTATGGGTTAAATAATAGGACAGATTGGGTTCTATAGCCTTGGTCGGCAACCAGTCTACCGCAGAAAGCAATGGCAATCTACTGCGGGATAATCTTCTGCCCAGTCAGTCATGTCTCTTTCGAGACATGATCGCCCAAGCGTGTATCGCGCATGGCACTTAACTGACTGACTGACTATATATATATATATATATATATATATATATATATATATATATATATTTGTGTGCATGTGTGTATGTGTGTGTGTAATAATGCTTAAATAATTTTCATATATATTCGTCGAGATAAGAGATTAAATCAAAGCAAAACCACATGTTCATAAGTGTATCCCCTGACACTCGGCATTAGGATGAAGTTAACGTGTTATATGGGGAAAGAAATGGCTTGTATATTTTAATGCCTCCTAAACAAAGCTGTTTTTCTTAAACCACCAAAAAACGCCTTCCTGCTAGGTGTTAGGTGCAGTGATTTAATAAAAGTTTCGTTTGGAAATTTCTAGAAAAAGGCCAGAGCGTACAACGCCCGAAACTTCGTACAAATGACAACAAAGATGAGAACTATAGTCTGAATAATGTAAATACTGTAAATACTATCTTATCTCATAAATAGAGACGATGGTCATCCATTTTTTTTTATCCTGCTATTAATCTATCAACTTATTTAAACTCTAGTCATTAGAATATATGCAGGTGCGATGATTAAATTTTCGTCATTATATATTTGCAATTTCGCGCAGGATCGTTATGTTTTGTCGTCTCCACAGTATAGTAGGTTCAGTTGTGAGAAAAAATATCACTATGATGCAATTTACTCAACTAGAAATTTGGTAGCAGCACCACTCCAATCGATAACTGTATATTGAAGGAACCTACCTTTTTATCATGTTATCGAGCAGAAAAATATGGAACTTCTTGTCGCTGTTTATCTCACCCCCTAACCACGGTTCAAAAATATTATTCACTGCAGACTGACTTCACGCGTAGTTTTACGATTTTTCGACCTTTTTACGCCCTTTTTGTTATTACTACGCGTAAAATGAGTTCCGAAACAAAACAAATCTCGTAGTAATTGCTCACAGGAAGTAAACGGGCCGAAATAAGTATCCTACGCTTAAAGTCATTCAGCGGTGAATCAAATGTGAGAACGGTGGTAATGGGTGAGATATAGTCCAATTTATTTCTGGGCTATAACATGAATAAAAGCTAGGTTTCTTCAATAAACAATTATCGATTTGAGTTCAGCATATACATTTGTACGGAATTAAGGATGCTTTAGAAATTTTTGACGGGGTAAAGGCTTTCGGGGAAAAAAAACAAAAATTTACCGACTTGGTTACCATCCAAGGCTATAGAAACCCGTCCTTGCCATTATTTAACGCATAACTGGAGGGAAGAGAAGGATTAATACCTTTCCCAACGGTATTTGTGCGTAAGTGAATGCAAGAAAATCAACTGGATTTCCAACTCGGCTCCCCGATTTCCACCACAACGCTCATCAACTATCATTACTTCACTTGAAAGTGCTCGGACGAATTAAATTTCATTGATCCGCCTCACGATTAGAACCCGCCATGCTACTTTACCTTGTACCAAAACACACACATCTCATTCGTATTCCATCGGTGGGAGGGATGTTCTCCTTGAATAGTTTTCTTCCACAGCTCTGTGAAACAGACTCTCAAGCAGATGGTTTTCCCCGATCGACTCAAACTTAACGTGTTGAAGTCTAGATTTAACAATTATCTTCCTCTTTTATCCATATAAACTACACTTTAACGTAACTCGCTACGTTGAGCGGAACATTAATTTAATATATATATAGACCTTATACCCTTATTTTTTTCTTTCATTATTGTTATCATGTGTACTTTACTATTATTGTTTTTATATTCCTATTCTTATATTCCGATGTTTACTTATAGTTTTATATAATAGTATTATTTTAATGTAAGAGTTTTTTAATAGGTTTATGAATTTTTATTTATTATTTTCATTTTCGTAATTCTCTCAATTATTGTTAAATTTCTTCTTTATTTTTAGTATCTGTATTATTATGAATTTATTATTATTATTATTATTATTATTATTATTATTATTATTATTGCTTTAAGGTTTTGAAATATTAGTTCCTTCATTATCATGTTATTATTACCAATAAATTTTATGTAGTAATAATATAATAGTATTATTTATTACGGTTAGAATTAATAAGAAAAACTAACAATTCATTTTTTTAGCGAAAATTCACACCCTAATTTTAATTTTTACTGTCATGAATCTTAAAATAGGCAACTTAAAATCAAAGTCAAGATATACTGACTTCCATTGTAAATCTAGGCGTCTTGTCGTCTAGATCTAATGTAGACGCTAATATCTAACACTATTAAGCTAACCACATCTCTTATTTTTTCTTCTCTTTTTCTTTTTCTTTTTCTTTGTTTCTTCTTTCTTTTTACTTGAATTTTCTGGATAATTTTGACCTAGTTGTATGAATTTCGTTCTGACGAGCGGTCTTTAAGAGAGTCCCAAGATATAATATTACCAATGGGTTTATAAAAACATCCAAAATATATTCATTATTATAATACTATGTTAAATCTTAACATTGAGTACAGACTGGATTTAATCTCCTGTTGAATTTACCTTCCCAAGTACCAAGGATTCTACTTTATATATATATATATATATATATATATATATATATATATATATCCAGGTGAAGAGAACCAACAGTTTTAGAATTCCATGTTCTCCGAAAACTGATTTTATAAAAAATGTGAATTTTAATTTTAATTTAATTTAATTTAATTTACAATGCTAAATTGTTTTATATATATATATATATATATATATATATATATATATATATATTACCATTTTTAATAGAACAAATCACACCATTTTTAATAGAACCAATAGTTCATTTAAAAATGGTGTGATATATATGTATATATATATATATATATGTGTGTGTGTGTGTTTGTGTGTGCGTATATATATAAACATATATATATATACATATATATGTATATATATTTATATATACACACACACACACATATATATATAATATATATATATTTACATTCTCACACCCTGATTGGGCACTCTGAAAGAATGGTAGACTTTGAAAAACCGTAGCTACTCTGGCATGTACGCATCGCTCATCCCGTCATGGATTAGAGCACTCTGGCTATTGGGCGAGTATAATGACAATATACGCTAAAAAGTCTGCCTTCTTCTACCGAACGCCCATAGCCCAGAGGTAGATTCGCCGACTGACGCCAATTCGGTCGGGTTTCAATCCTGGGTTAAAAGCAATCGGAGTCTAACCGTACTGATGAGCTATGATACAGCGAAACAGATCTGTCTGCGGATGACTATATATATATATATATGACTCATGTTTGAGTTCAATTTTCGATTCCAATCATCAATCATGACATAATTTAAATGCTTCTAAACTGTAAAAATCATTTATTTCCCCGTGTTAAGAATCATCACTTTTGTCATGCGCGAAGCAATTAGCATGGTATCTTTTAGACAATATTAACCGAAGCCATGTTTCATTTCCCGACCCTTTACTCTTAGACTAATAGGGTTAAACGAGCCGAATATCCTGCTTTGTTGCAGGGGCTTGTGCGTTCCGTACAAATCGAAGTAGAAGATTAATGCTATGAATCCCCAATTAATTAACTCGTGGCTCTTGATGAAACACTTCTCGTATTCAATAATTTGGCTGAGCAAGACGTACTTGCTTTTTCTTTTTGTTTTTTTCTAGCCATCTAAAAATATTTGGGACTTCCTTGACCATCGTCTATTCTAATGATTAAAAAAAGCTTTCTGCACCTGTCACAGAAGTCACTATGCGTTTTCGTTTTGACTTTTCCTATCCAAACGTGGCCCATGCCTGCTCAGAGATGAGAGATTACATTTAGTCACCCTCTTTAGAATTCTTGCTAACCAAGGCTATATAATGTAGTATGACTTGTTATTTAACCCATAAGTTGGATGAAAGAAATAGATTCATAATTTTTTTTGCTCGTCAACAAGGATAAGGCTTTCTTCAATGAAAATAAAAAGCTTTCCCTCCACAGAATAACAAAAACTAATTTGATTCTATTCTACATCAACCGCCATATTGACATTTACTTGCACCAACTGATTTTAAGCGTTTCCGATCGCTGCAAAACACTTTTAATGGAGAGTAAAAAATACTCACTCGAAAGACAGATTCAATAATTCGTTGAAAAGTGTGCAATTTATGAAAATCAAAATCTGAAGAATTTTACACAAACCGCTTTGAAAAAAGTTATCGAATAAGTAGCAAAATGTCACTGTAACACATATTAAACAGATTACTGAATAAAATTTAATTAGACTTTATTTTCTAAAGAATAAATTCTATAAATAAAGTAAAAAAACGAAAATTACTTATGACACAAACTTTTATAACATGGATACAAATTGCTTATACAATTCGTAATATCGCGTGGTGTAGTGTTGAATTGAAGACCGTATTTAGTATAGCAAATCACTGGAACCTTAAAGTTAGCGTCAAAAGATATTTATTACTTCTGTTCGTATGAATGAATCGTTTCGTTTGTCATCTGCCAATTATCTCGTTGAATTTGATATCAAAATTATTCTGCAGATTAAAATTGGCTTGAGATCTATCCGTCTGAAATGGAAGCCCCAGATATCTGGATATCCAATTATAAGGACGGTCGTCAATCTAAATAAGTTATTGTTTGTACTCCAATTGCTTCTAAAGATGAACGTTGCATACACTGCATCCGCAGATACAATATATTAAGGGAAAACTTTTTAACCGCTAAAATCAAGTGCAGGGTTCGACAATCTGTTACATTTACAGTTATTAATATATTGAAAACGCATTTAAATATTTCAGAAGACATTTATGTATATAAAAAGCAAAAACTTTTGTTAACAGCAAAAGAAGTTTAGATATATAGGGTGACCCTGAAAAACGGAAATGTTTAAAGTGTGTATTGGCAATTGGCAGCACTGCAAAACAGTGGCCTTACGAAGTAAACACTTTGCCATTTCAGTAACCATAGATCAAAATGAATTTCTAAGCAAGTTATGGATGTCAGGTGAGGCCCATTTTCATCTCACAGGTTACATGAATAAGCAGAACTACCGTTACTTGACAGTTCATGAGCGCACTATGTACGCTGGTAAGTTGACAGTATAGTGTGCTGTTTCATTACATGGGATCGTTGGACCTTATATTTTTGAAAATAAACAGGGAATCTCAGTCACTGTCACTGTCTCAACAGCAGATTTCAAAAATGCATTCGTACAGGAGGACGCCATCTACAGGACGGAATTTTAAAAAATGAAAATATCATCTTTGTTTCTTAAATGGCATGTTTTAAGGTTTCAATTGCTTTGAATAAAATGTTTTCTTCCACAACTTTTAGTTTATTGGATTGTTCAAAAGTTCTCGGTTTTTTTGTCACCCTGTACATGTAAAAGCAAGCTATCAGTACATCGTAAACGCTTTTTAGATATTCCGGAAAACCTTATTTCCTATAAAAAGCAACTTATTTGACCGTTGTATACGCATATAAAATATTGTAAACGAATATAAATAAAAGAAATTATCAGTAAGTTTTATTACCGAAGGTTATTTTAGTGGATACTCGTATTTGAGTAGACGTTCCGTTTAGTTATTAAGCAGTATGTATATATTCATTTTCGTTTACCGACCTGAATATTTTTACAGAAAAATATGCATTCTCCGCAATGCATTCTGAAGCCGAGACGTCAAGTCACGTCAAATCTCGTGACAGTTTCCCCAAAGAAAACACAGGTTCCAGTACCGCTGGAGCGCATATATTTTTCTCTTGTACGAAGTTTTGTATATTCAGGTCGGTAGACAAATATATATATATATATATATATATATATATATATATATATAGTGTAAGAATTGTCGGACCCGGATTAAAATTTCTTATATCCGGGGTTGCTCTTATATCCGGGTTAGGTCCATTTTATATACATTACCACAGGCTCTATTTTGGGACCAGAGAAAATCTCTTTTATATCCACCTTTCTCTTATATCCGGGTCTCTTATATTCGGGTTATACTGTGTGTGTATATATATATATATATATATATATGTGTGTGTGTGTGTGTGTGTGTGTGTGTGTGTTTTAATAAATGAACGGAATGTCTACTCAAATGCGAGCAACCTCTAAAATAACGTTTACGTAATAAAATGTCATACAGTACATAGCAAACGAATTTTAAAATTGCTTCAAAACACTGTTTATATTAAATAAACTATCATTTTTTTTAAATTGCGTTTCTGGCATTTCAGAAAATATTGTGGAATAAAAGACATGCTTTTCTTACAGTATGGTTCACTCTCTACAAGGTCCAAAGTCTACTCAACGTAGAAGGTTTTGCTAAGGGGTAATTTATATGAATAGAAGGAGAAAGTAACGGTTGACTTTTTTAAGTTCAAATTTTAGCGATCGGAGAAATATCCTATTAGGAGTCAGGTCTTTAGGGCAGTGGTTGGCGGGAAAAAGCTGTTAGGGTAGAATTCTCGCCGATGGAATAGTGAGAGTGTGTGGAAGGTATGTAAGTGGCATGGCAGGTCTTAGTCGTGAAGGTCAGACCTAGTTGAACAAGACGACGCAGTTCATCAGAGCCCTTTCCATAATAGTAGAGATAGAATCCTGGGCCGCCTTTATCAAAATTAGAAAAAGATGTCTGGGCTACTTATGCACAACGGTACTCCATTTTTGGACAGATCTGGCTTTTATAAAGATAGAGGGTAGCATGAGTATTCAGGTACATAATGGAGTTATACAGGAAACTAATCATTTATCATGTACCTTTAGCAATAAATTTTATATAAGACTTCCACTGTGGGGTTAGTCTGTGATCCAACATCCTCTTAAGGTACAGGGCCTACACGACAGGATATTTGTTCATCGTGACTGGTGGTAATTTGGGGTCTGATTGGCGGCGATGGAATGTAATCAGTTTGGTTTTTAGAGGCACTGGATGCAACCAGCCAATATTTTCCACTGGGAAGTTAGTGTTTTTTTTTATATACGATATATATAATCATTTCACTCCAAGCAAGGCAGTTTTACTGCTACTGGTGTGCAGGAGTTTACATAGAAGGAGAGTGATGAGAAAGAGAAAACGTCAGAGATGATGTCAGCGAATGAGTAAGACAAGGATGAAACCACTGGTTTGAAGAGAGCTGATCAGAATAGAGTGGACCTAGAAAAGAACATGAGTGAAATGATGCGAGTTAGAGAGACAGACTCGTGTTAAACAGGAAGAGTGGTCAGCTGCTAATATCTGACCGTCAAGACTTCTGGAGGTCCACATTATATATCATCATGTCTTTGGAATTGACCTTTACAAATGATCGGTATATATTCTTAGATCATATATGCAAATCAGAAAGAGGGTTGATCTCTGAAGTGACCGCTAAGAGAATCCTGCGTTGACATCAGAGCTTCCGGTAATTGACCGTTAATAACAACTTCCTTGAGGTGTTGAAAGGAATGTCAACAAAAAGGAAATTAATACTGAGCATCAGGAAGGGACAAATGAAGTTCCTGGGACATGCAATAAGGAAGGAGAGCTTGGAGAACCTGATACTGACTGGCCAGATAGAAGGAAAAAGAGACAGAGGAAGGCAGCGTATAACATATTTTCAGGACCCGATCAGTAGGATGACGGAACAGGGATTGCAAGGTGTTACAGGAGCAAACATGCTAAGAGCCACAAGGGTTAGGGAGACCTGGAGAACCATGATCGCCTACGTCCTGAAGGGACATGGCACATAGAAGAAGAGGAAAGGTCTACCTGTTAGGATTTTAGTTTTAGGAAAATGGTTTCCAAATATTTCATAGATGGGGAGCTTCTGTAGCAGAACTTTATGCCACTCCCTGCAGCCGGCCTTCGAGATAAACTAATGCTATGGTCCTGGCATAATATGGGGCATCAAGGTACTCACTAGTTCCGTGTGTAATGGTAGCTGATTGGGTTGATCGAATACAGGTTATTCCTCCCCAGGTCTCCGACGAGCTTCATTTTTATTTAAGCCTCATAAAAATTACTGATTATATTGTGTAGACTAATGGGTCTCTACCGGGATCGAGAAAATTGTTTTTTTAAAACCTGACACATGTTTGCCGCATTCCACATGCTTAAGAAACATCTCTTTCAATCATCGGCTAAATAACTTTGCTAGGATCGGGGATAATTCTCGATTGATATTCTAATGGAGAATCACTAGAATTTTATCAGAGCCAGTGTCTTTTTTGGGGTCGAATTGTTTGATAAGCCTAGAGTTTTCTCTTACTAAAATGTGTATATTAGTGAGATTCTGCTCACTGATACATGGAAAGCTTAAAGTTAGATATCATTTGGCATCTAACGGTGAGTTTATGGAAAATATTGAATCGACGAACATAATATTTTCTGTCAAGGAGAATATGACCTCGGGGGCATTTATAATAATGACTGTTCATAACTTGTTTTGCTCAACTTCCACAATGCACAAGATTTTCAACCTTGGTCTGGACAGATGCACGTAGCTGGAATTTACGTTTACCAGAAAATCGTTACAGCGATTACGGGTGATTCTAAAGAAATAAGTTAAAAAGATGAAGAAAACAAAAACAACAACAAAAACAAAAAACTAAAAAAATGGTCTAGTTGTTTCAGGGGTTGGTTTTATTTCTACTTTTGCTTTGGGGTGTAGATTTTCTCTTTTACATATTTAATATTTGGGCTTGTATATCCGCTACTTTAAGACAGTATTATAAAAATTACCATGCGTATTAAACACTTCTTCATTTGCTGAATTTTTATTAATTCTATATTCTATGGATGAGTGTACATGTTTAATATATATATATATATATAACATTGAAAAATGAATGGTAATATCATCTGTTAACGTTACAGCTCATTTCTGACAGCTTTCAATTATAATCTACTACTGCTAAGAGGATTGGGTCACTATGTCGATCCAGGATGTTTTTTCCACCTGAATCCATCCTGCATATATACAAGTCAACCATCCGTCCGTGCATGGAGTACTTCTGCCATTTATGGTCAGGTGCCCCTGCCGTTCTCCTCAGTGTTCTTGACAAGCTCCAAAGGAGAGTCTGTAATGTGATCTGGCGACTCGACTGCAGCCACTTCCCCATCGTCGAAATGTGGCCTCCCTTTGTCTCTTCTATAAATACTTTCATGGTTTCTGCTCGGATGAGCTTAAGTCACTGATGCCTCCTCAACAGGTGTTTACTCGTGCAACCACACTGGCAACTGGGTCCCACCCATTCACAGTCAGGTTAGCCAAATGCAGACGACAATTCTACTCCTGCAGCTTCCTCTCTCGCATTTCCCGCCTGTGGAACTCGCTCCCGTATTCTTGCTTTCCTGACGGCTACAACCTCCAGAAATTTAAATGCAAATTCAATACTCATCTACTAACCACTGGCCTCTAGCTCTCTCCCCTCCCCCGTATAACCTTCCCTTTCTCTCCACCTATGTATCTGTCATCGCACCTGCTTTCTCAGCTTTCTATTGTTCCTTTCTAACTAGTTTGTACTCCTCACTCTTTTCTAATTAATCTTTTTACATTTATGTAGCCCCCTGCACATCAGTGGCGTTTCCGCCTTGCTCGGGGTGAAATGATTAAAAAAAAAATAATAATACGCGAAAGATTATCCGTGAGGATGAACACACACACATTTCCCTCTGTCGCTATCTCTCTTTGTATATATCATATTTGTGTGTGTCTCATTCATTATATATATATATATATATATATATATATATATATATATATATATATATATATAAGTAAATCCTATATAAATAAATAATGAAATAGTTTTTCTACATACCACTTCTACAACCTTGAGATTCTTTTGTTATGGAAATGAACCTTGGTTGGCTGTGAGGCTCGCCGTCGTCAAAAGCATGTTGAATAGGACAGTTTCTCCTCCTATGAAATGGCATGGATGCTCCAATCCCCTTCCGTAGTATTTAGTCTATTTATTAAATTTTCTAGAATGCGTAAATCCGTAGACGAAATTAGATAAAGAGAAGTTCTGCTCAAATACTACTATCCACTAAAGGCGAAAAGTAACGTTGGAATTATATGTGAAAGAAAGACAGAAAGAGAGAGAGAGAGAGAGAGAGAGAGAGAGAGAGAGAGAGAAAATATCATTTGTCTTTTTAGAGTGAATGGAAACGTAATATTTAGTCAATCAGTCAGTCAGTTAAGTGTCGTGCGGGATACTCGCTTAGGTAATCATATCGCTATCGATCCATTACTGACTAGGCCGAATACGTTGCCATTTTGTTCTGCTTCATACAAAATGCCAACCAAGACGAAAGAACGCAATCTGTCCAGCTATTCAGCTATTCAATCCATATCTGGTGGGGGAGAAGTGAGGGATTAATATCTTTCCGAAGGGTATTTGCACATTAGTGAATGCAATTGGAATTCGAACTCGGCTCTCCGATTTCTCAAAATGCCAACCAAGACGAAAGAACGCAATCTGTCCAGCTATTCAGCTATTCAATCCATATCTGGTGGGGAAGAAGTGAGGGATTGATAACTTTCCGAAGGGTATTTGCACATTAGTGAACGCAATTGGAATTCGAACTCGGCTCTCCGATTTCTCATTTCGTGTAATATATATATATATATATATATATATATAAATATATATATATGTAAGATTAAATCAACTGTAAACATTGTGCTTGCTTATTTTTAATAAAATCTGTTCATCCTCAAGGATAATATTTTGCGTATTATAACTGAAAGGTGTTAAAAATGAGCAGTAACGTTGACAGATGTTATTATCATTCATGTTTCAATGTTCCCAAGTACTTTTAATCTCTTTCCAAAATCATCTTCAGGGATGTGAATTGTGGCAACAAAAGATTATGCAAAATTGTGTTGCTAAAAATGACTGTATTATAGTTCTTCATTCAAATATAACGGCTGAAAAATTGCTTAGCGTTCATTAGAACGTGAAAATTATTCAAAATGGAATTTTTTTATATGTTGTAATATCATGGTCTTTTAAAGCATGAAAAAAACTGTTCTTTTTACATTTTAAAACTTTACTACAGTATTCATGACTGATTCTATTAATTGATGGTTTACATTTCTTAATGAATATTTCCTCGGGAATCTGTAGTTTGCATTTATTGTTTTCTTCGTGTAGGATAGTTGTTTTATAGATATTATATTATATTTGAAGCAAGAAAAAATACAGTAATTTTTAGCATCACAGTTTTGCGATTATTTTTTGTTATCACAGCTCACACCCCTGAATATCTTCTCGGAAGGAGATTGAAAGTACTTGGGAACATTGAGAAATGTATGATGGTAGTACAGAAGAAACGTCTTGAACCTTTGTATTTTTACTGTTACAGATATTTCTCCATTCTTTTTCTTATTGATATTTTGTTAAAAACTATAGCTATAGTAATACCTGCACTTATGTTATGAAAATAATTCATTATCAGATGCTTAGTACAACCTAGATTTTAGAATGGCACTGCCAGTGTTGAGATTTTTTTCTTGAAATTCTCGTACAGCGAGGACTGATTAATAAATTATTATAACAGAGTATTAATTGACAATTCTGTTAATACGTACCCCCTAGTGAGACTATTTCCTGAAAGATATCACAATTTCTATATCCGACAGAATCTTCCTATTCTCATTCTAATCATCTCCGAAATTTCCTGTTAATGCTGGCAGACATATTAACAAGATTTTGACTTAATCAGTTACTCATAGCGGTTTTGGCTCTAATCTTACTGCATTCAAGATATCTGGCATCTGTCTTACACACTCAGGGTTCCTTAGATTATGCATAATTCATCAAATCAAGGAAATATTGAACGGATTAGACAAAAACCTAATAATACGGCTTGTTTCTATACGTCGTAAGAATTCCTTTTTTGATTAGATCGTACTGTGCTGTTAATGATACCAACGTTTGTCTTGGTGAAAGCACAGCACATGTCATTTCTCTTTTTCTCTTAGCTATTTCGTTTAGGCTTTCCTCTAATTCATCTTTCAGTTCAAGGACAACCAACGTAGACCTGTGGCTAAGATAGTTGTATTTTGCTATGATCATCACCTATTGTTCGTTAATTCTAAATTCAGATTTTTAAGAAACGCAAACTTTTCATTCATAGGGAGCTCTTGAAATGAGGTTCCTGTAAACTATGTTTGCGATGGTAGAAAAAATAGTTATTGCACTCGTTCGGTCTTCTCCTTTCTAGAGATTTGTGTGCTGAAGACAATACCCAACCCAAACATTATCTGAATTCGGATTCGTCTTGTACACTTCAATATATGGTTCATAGCAAGTCAACAACAGAAGTAAAATTATAATTACGTGTATATAAACAATTCAATGACTCTTCACAGACAAAGGGGTAAGGAAGAACAACATGGCTGCTGGACAATGCACCACGTATAGATATTAATATGTTATCCAAACCAATCCAGCTCTATCCTGGTCTGTAAGAATTAAAAAAAAAGAGAACGAATATTGCAGAGGTTCAAAATATATTTAACTGTGTTTGTTATTGTTGTGTCATGGCTTGTACATATGACATACGGTCACCCGGATGTATAAAAGACAATGTGCGCTTAGTAAGGGACAGGATGTTGTCATTATTACGGACTTCGGGAAGTTATAACTACTACTTAGAGAGACTGTAAAAATTGTATACTAGCAGTATAGCCCAATATTGCTCGGGTGTCATGAAAGCTTTAAAACTAATCCATGGTTCTGGAGCTCAGATTCCTTGGACGTTGGAACGAAAGACTAAAAAGCAATACTTGTTTCCAGTTAAAGCGAAACCGTAGACTGAAAGAAGAATGAATGGATGTAAGTCAATTTTTGATTTTCTGGTATCGATATCAAATAAGTTTTTTTTCGTCTTAAACTGAATTTTGAAGGTTAAGTAAGTCCTCTGAGTAAATGGTATCATGGCTGAAACTAAGAACTACAATTATACCTGCTTAGAGCCAAACCCGAAGCAAAAACTAAAATAAAAGGGCTGAAAAAAAGACATACAGGCAGATAAACAGACACACACACACAAACATCCTGCCTTTCATATATATATATATATATATATATATATATATATATATATATATATTATCGATTTTTTGCTATTGTAAGAACTGCAACCTTGAAACCTCTGAATATCGTTTCTTATGTTTTTGTCTATGAGTGTATCAAACTTAATTAAAATCTATCACCCGATTTTTTCGATTATCGATTTTCAATATTTATCAGGGGTCCATCGACACAAAACCTAGCTTATAATACAACTGTGTAAATTTTCAAGAAAATTGGTTCAGATAACGGACACACATAGACACAGACACACACATACAAACACGCAGACAAAGTTCCATTTATAAATAAGTTTAGATTTAGATACATCTTGTTTGTACCACTCTGTTAATAAAGTAGTTTAGCTACATTTCTCGGTGTATCTCTTCATTTCACGATTCAACACTTATATTTTGTTGTTCCAAATATTTGGGGTTAAACAAAGCAGAAGAATGTAAAACATCTACACATATAATTTGAATCATGAAAATAAATAAGTAGTCAGTTTGATTTGAGTGTCTAATATTTGCACAGCGTTTATTGGTGACTCAACCCACCTTAGGTACATGCGGGTTAGACACTGAATTAGTTATTTTTTTATACATCAACAGCAAGAAAAGCACACAAACACACAATCTGATAATGAATTATTTTCATAACATAAGTGCAGGTATTACTATAGCTACAGTTTTTAATAAAAACAAGTACGGGGCGGGAACAATGTATAATATCTACACATATAATTTGAATCGTGAACAAAAGTAAGTAGTCAATTTGATTTGAGTGTCTAATATTTGCACAGGTTTCTAATGTATTTATTGTCGATCTGTTCACAAAAACAACACGTATTTAAGTATTGTATCTATGATGCAGCTTTGGGGTCCCTACTGGTGAATTTCCGAAAGAGTTTTCGAATCTAAAGATGATACGGAATACATTTCTTAGCACTGAATTAAATAGCTTACGGTCATATCACGTTGAATACACCGGTTCTCGTTCGATCACAGAAGTTAAGCAACATGGATCTTGGTCAGTATTTAGATGGGTGACCGGTTGGAAATACCAGGTTCTGTAAGCGTTTATTGACGGATGTGCGTTGTGGTGCAGTGGAAGTCGGCCCGGAAAGAGAAATTGGTGAGCCGATTTCGAATTCCAGTTGAATGCCCTGCATTCTCTTACGCGCTAGTACCCTTGGGAAAGGTATTAATCCGTCCCTTCCCTACAGTTATGGGTTAAAAAACAGGGTAAAACTTGGGACCCTGCTCTTAAACAAATCCCAATGAAACTTTCTCCGTTGGAGAGGAAGCTGGCTCAGCCCACCTAAGGTGCATGCGTCTTGGACACTGAATTAGTTTTTATATCTCAATAGCAAGAAAAAATATAATGACAGTAATATAAACAAAAAAAGGGAACTATACTTAGAGAAAAGCATAATTTAATAATATGATTTAAAAAAAAAACAAATATTTATTTTGACCCGTGCGTATAATATTTTCTCTTTATCTATGTGCCATGTTTTTTGAGAAACGTAGGCTATCATGGCCTTCTACGTCTCCCTATCCTTGGTGGTTCTTGGTACTCTTTCTTCTGTTACACCACCCAAACCCAAATCTGCTATGCACCTGCTCAGGCACGTCAAGTATGTTACCTGCTGCTTTCCCCTGTCTTTCTTTCCCTCTGTCTGGCCTGTGAGTATCAGATTCTCCAAGCCCTCCTTCCTTATTACATTTCGCAGGAATATTCGCTGCTTTTTCCTGACGCTTGGTATTAATTTCTTTTTAGTTTCCATCCTTTAGAAGACCTCATCATTACTCACATGCCCGACCCATGATATCCGCAGCATCCTTCAGTAGAACCACATTTCAGTTGCTGCAAGTTTTTCTTTAATCTCTGTTGAGATTGTCCATCATTCACTGCTATATTGAATAATTATAAACACATAGCAATCCAGTACTCTCTTCTTCGTTTCTACCGAAATTGTCCTGTCACACAATACCCTAGCCAGCGTCCTTCACCATGCCAATTTGCCGTCAGATATTTCCTCAAGATTTTATAAATTTATGATCGATTTGTTTACAAATTACCAATATCCATGGATTCTATGATGAAGCGTTGGATTTTCTACGGAAGAATTTTTAATAGACAACTTGACACTTAAAGTAGATACACAGTACATTTACTGGCTCCAGATTTGCCTTTTATGTATCAATTCAAATATAGAATTAACCAAAAATAGAAGTAAAAAATATAATTAAGGACATATAAGAAGATAATTGTGAAATATATGTACACACAAGTATAATTTGAAGAGTGAAAGAAAGCGAATATTCACTTTGACTTGTGCGTGGAATTCTTCCTCATGTTCTTTATAAATTTATCGTCGATTTGATCACAAAAGTCAGTTAAGTGATATACGTGATATGCGCTTTGGCCGATTATGTCTAGAAAGAGACATGACTGACTGGGTAGAAGATTATCCTGCAGTAGGTAGCCATTGCTTTCTGCGGTAGACTAGTTATCAGGCAAGGCTATAGAACACAATCTGTCCTAGTATTTGACCCGTAACTGGAGGGAAGCGACGGGTTAATACCTTTACCAAGGGTATTTGTGCGTAAGTGATTGCAAGGAATTCAACTGGAGCTCGAACTCGGCACCCCGATTAGTCGTTACGAGTCGGTATCCTCTGCAACACAACGCACAGCCAAAATAGTGTGTTTAATTTTCAAGTACATCTTTCACGATTGCAATATTCCTTCGGATTTCGCTATCATATTTATGTCGACTAATACCTACTCTCTTCATATTCCATTGGTAAGGAAGATTTTTTATTCAGGCGGGTTCCTATTTAGTCTGTAATAAACTATGGAGGATTTGATTTGTTTATTTTTTACCAGCTTAACTCTTTCAAGGAACCTGCATATGCAGCTATTGCTTTTTCCCTGTACACTCTTGCAACATGCTTAAACAATCAGCTACTATATTGTGTAGCATTAGGTCTTCCATTGGTTGAATAATGCTGAAATATATAGACAAGTTAAAGAGGCTGAGATCTGTTAAATGAGTGTAGTTAGCATGCAAAGTGTTATTATATTGTCTGAATAATATGTACGTAAGCACGATCACAGTTGAATTATTTAGCTTGAAATGACTTATAGTGACTTTTATCGACCTACATGAACTATGAAGGCGGATAAACACGCGAGGGATATGATTTGCTCTATCCATACAAATAGGGAAGCCATAAGAAATGAAGAAGAAGTCAATTTATTAATTAAGGTTGTTTTTTTAATTAAATTCATCTGTGAAGAAAACGCAGTAATTAAAGGAATAAAAATGGTTCAAATAAATGAGAAAAAGAGAGAAGAAAACAATGAAGAAAAGGGTGAAAGAAGAAACCAAAACGGAATAACAAAGTAGGAAAGAAAAATGAAGGAAAAACAGAGGGTAAAAATAGAAAAATGAATGAAAGAAGGAGAGAGAAAACAAGCTAGAGAGAGAGAGAAAGAGAGAGAGAGAGAGATAGAGAGAGAAAGAGAACGAATTAGAAATAAATAAATAAATAAATAAAGAAAGAAAGAAAGAAAGAAAGAAAGAAAGAAAAAAAAGAAAGAACGAAAATTAAAGAGAACGAACGAGTGAGAGAAGGAAAAGAGAATGAAAACGAAAGAGCACGACAATGAACGAAAGTGATAAAGAGAGAACGAACGGGAGGGATAAAGAGAATTAATATACGAGAACAAGAGAGAAGGTGAGAGGAAGTGAAATACCAAAGGAGAGAGAGAAAAAGAGAAAGAACGGATGAGAGAGAAAGAGATAGAACGAAAAATAGAGAGAACGAAAGATAGACAGAGAGAGAGAGAAAGAACAAGAGAAGGAGAAAGAGAAAACGAACAAACGGGAAAAGGAATATTAAAAGAAATAGAGAACGAACGAGAAAGAGTGAGAGGGAGGGGTAGAGAAAAAGGAACGAACGAGAGTGAAAGAGAGACTATACGAACGAGAGAGAAAAAGAAAAAGAACAAACAACAGAGAAAAAGAGAACGAACGAAGTAGAGAGATAGAATAAACGGACAATAAAGAAAGAACGAACGAGAGAAAAGGATAAAGAACGAACCTGAAAGAAAGAAAGAAAGAACGAAAAAACGAAAGAGAAGGAGAGAAAAGGGAAACCGAACAAACGAGAGAGAAATAAAGAGTGGGACAGAAAGAGAGAACGAACGAACAAGAGAGAAATAGAGAGAAAGCGATACACAAACGAACGAGAGAGCGATAGAAAAAGATAGAATGAACGATAGATTGAACCTACGAACAAGAGAGGTAGAAAGGAAAAGAGAGGACGAAAGGTATAGCGAGAAAGAGTGTACGAACGAAAAAGAGAAAGGGAACGAACTAAAAAACCACCGAAGGAGAGAGCAAGAGAAAAAAAAACACGAGAGAAAACAAACATGAGAGAAAACGAACACAAGAGAGAGAGAGAGAGAGAGAGAGAGAGAGAGAGAGAGAGAGATAAAAACAAACAAACAAAGAAACAAACGAACGCGAGAATGAGAAAAAATCAACACGCGTAAGAAGAAAAGAGAGCAAAGAAGAAAGAGAAAGAGAAAATGAAAAAAATGGAATTAAGGAAAGAGAGAAAAACAGACAACAAACGAAAGAGAGAGAGAAAAAGAGAGAACAAACGAATGAGATAAGAAACGAACGAGAGAGAGTAAGAGAAAACGAACGAAAGAATGCTAGGGAATAAGAAAGGAAATGGACAAAGGCGAGAGAGAGAGAGGGGGAATTAGAGAGACTAATGAACGAAATAAAGAGAGAGAACAAACGAGAAATAAATAAATAGAGAACGAGAAAGAGAGATAATAAGAGAGAACAAACGAACAAGAGAACACTAGAAAAAGAGAGAACGAATGAGAGAAATGAGGGAACGAACGAGTGAGCGAATGAAAGAGTGAGGGAGAGAGAGTAAAAGAAATGACGTTAGAAAGGGAAAGAGTGAGCAATTGAGAGAGAATGAAATAGAGAGTGTGATAACGAACGAGAGAGAGAATAGGAAAATGAACGAGAGATAGAGAGAAAAAGAACGAACGATAGAGATTGCGCGGACGAACAAATGAAAGAAAGAGCGAAAGAGAGAACGAACAAACGAGAGAGAGGCACCACAAGATTGAACGATCGCAAGACTGAGAACGAACGAAGAAACGAATGAGTGAGAAAGTAAAAGAGAGAACAAACAAGAAAAGAAGAAAAAAGAAAGCGTTCAAAAAGGCGAAATCCAGAGAAGGTGAGAACGAACGTGAAAGAAAAAAAAAAGAGAATGAATGAACTAGAAAGGGAGAAAAAGAGACAACGAACAAACATGAAGCACAGAAAGAGAGAAAACAACTGAGGGATAAAAACAGAAAAAGAGAACGAAGGGAAAGTAGAGAAAAAGAGACAACGAAGAAGGAAAAAGACAAAAAAGATAACGAACGAACGAGAAGGAGAGAAAAGAGAAAACAAAAAATAAGGAGAAAAAGAAAAAGAGACAAAGAACAAGAAAGGTAGAAAAATAGAGAACGAACGATAAAGAAAGAAAATGAAAAAACGTCCAAGAAAGAGAGATCGAACAAGAAAAGAGAAAGAAAGAAAAATAACGAGAAAGAGACAAGCAAGAAAACGAACAAGAAAGGGAGAAAAAGAGAGAACGGACGCGAAAAAGAGAGAAAGAGAGAATGAGTGAAAAAGGGAAAGAAAGTTACCCAACGAAAAACTGAGGATGGCGGACAGGGTGGACAAAAGAGATGGTACGAATGAGACAGAGAGATAACGAATGAGAAGGATGGAGAACGAACGAGATAGAGAGAGAACGAAGGAAAGACTTCGAAAAAGAAAAACAGAACGAACAAATGAAAGTGAAAGAGGGAGAGAGAGAGAGAGAGAGAGAGAGAGAGAGAGAGAGAGAGTACTCACAAATTTGTGAAAGAAAAAGTGAGAACGAATGAACGGGAGAGAGAGAGAGAACGAAAGCGAGAAAGAGTAAACAAACACGAGAAAAAGAAAACATACTAAATAAAAAAGAACCCTAAAAAAGTAACGAAAAACAATCGAAAACGAGAAACGCAAACAAGTACCCCCCACAAATAAAAAAAGAAAACAGAAAAGAAAAAACGAATAAAAATATGATAAAAAGTTACACAATCAGGCGAAAATGGTTAAAACCTGATCGATTCAACGTAAAGCAAGACCGATGGCTTGAAATATGAAGATGAACAGAAATAAAACAGAAAATGTTCTGCAACAATTTAATATTTAAGTCGCGCAATGTGCAGTCATTTGCATGTGAACGGATGTGGAACGGGTTCATTCGTCAGAAAGCTATATGCAGGAGACAAACATTAACATTTTCATTACAAGTCAGATCAACACAAGTCGAATACAGGCAGTCGATATGCAACTGGCTCAGACAGAATCCATTCCTGTCCGCGAAAAACCACCCCCTCATAGTGTTCCCCGTTCCAAAAATCAAATAATGAAGAAAGGATAAAATTTGAAAAAAAAAAAGAAAAGAAAAAGAAATTAAACTTAAAATGACTTGTAGAGTCAAGAAGAGACATCTGTAGACGCTGTAGAAAGACAGGTGCTAACAAACATCATGGCTTGCAGATGGCATTACACGCGTATCAAGTTGTGTGGAGGCTGAGATTAAGTTTAATTTCCTGTCTTACGTGCCTGCTGTCCTGACTAAACTTGTGCTGACATGTGCAGAAGTGAACGAAGTTATATCATTTGTCGGCCGAAAATACAAAGATTCGTACAAGTGTATTGCGAACGGGTATCAGTTCAATTTAGTATGTTTCAGCTCTTTTGAACATATTTGAAACATGACATTTCTGATAATTGTTTGGAACAATGAGTTCATTGCTTGATAGTTATTAACTAAACGATGATCTAAAATTTTCACTGTATAACACTCCCGGTATTCATGTTTAATCGAGTAGTATGTTTCTAACTGACATGCTCAAAGAAGATTAGCATTGTTAGGTTTACCAAACATGTTGGGCAATTATGGGTAGTATCCGCTGTTGGTAGGGATATTTATCGTATCATTTGTAATAAAAAATATAAAATGGCGGCTAGGGATAAGTTGGAAGAAGCTAAATGAGGTTTTAATTTTTTAAAAAGAGAACAAGATCAAGTGTAGAAATTTCACATAATGTGTCTTTAATTCTAAAACGTAAATCCAGGGTATATTTCTGGTTTAATCAAATGTATCACATGACATGTTGCGAAAGGAAGTCTTTTCATATGCCCCAAGACAGCATTTTCACTACTCGCTGTCTACACAAAAAAGTTTTCTCTGTATATAACTGGCTTCGTAGACGAGGCAAGCGCGTTTGATAATAATTCAAGAAAAAAATGTTCAAGAAGTAATTTGAAAAATCAATATTTTTTGCGCAAACTTAAAGATATTTTTCATCATTTGGCAAAAATTTATTCATAAGAACCCAAATACATGTCTGTGGAGTATGTCCGTGTGAAAGTGGCATGCTTATAACTAAGTGTTCATTCACTCAAATTCGATAAAAACAAAATCCTTAATATTTTATAGTATTTTTCCAATAAAATCTGTCTATTTTACATTATTTACATTCTTCGGACTGTTGTTCTAATGTTTCGACCATTGTACGCTCCGTCAATCCTCTGAGAATATATACGTTGGATTTTCGAATCGATGTTTGCAGGAGTAGATTGTTCTCTATTCTCTTAGAATATCTCAGATTTAGTTAATTCTTTTCAGTAATCCAGTACTTCAAGTTTTTGCTTCTTCTCTGTGGTCAGGTATTTAACGCACTTTTATGGATTACTAAACCAACCCTTCTTTATCCACTCTCCATGGTGACATCAGTGAGTGGAATTATAGGACTTATAAGCCTAATGTCTTCAAACTATGTTTTTGAAACTAGAGCTGAACAATTTATATGACTTTTTTCTCTTGCATTCTGCATTTCTGGTTCCTATAATAAATTTATGTCTATGCTTAGGAGATTTTTGTGACTTAGAATACGTGCTGGTTTCTAAGTTTTCGTATTTTCCAATGATTTTTTCTGTCTGTAACTTCAACCCACAAAGGGTGGTAATTAACTTGTTCCCTCCATATCTAAACTTATTTATAAATGGAACTTTGTGTGTATGTATGTGTGTGTGAGTGTGTGTGTCCGTTACCTATAGACTCCGAATCGGCTGAACAGATTTCTTGAAGATTTACACAGTTGTACTATAAGCGCCTACGAGTGTTCTCACCTAGGACTTGTGTCGAGGTACCCCCGATAAATATCGAAAATCGAAAAAATCGGGTTATAGAAGGAGTGGTCCGATTTTAATTAAATTTGATACACTCATAGACAAAGACATAAGAAACGATATTCAGAAGTTTCAAGGTTGCAGTTCTTACAATAGTGCAGAAAATCGATAATATACATATATAAAAGGCAAGATGTTTGTGTGAGTGTCTGTTTATCTGCCTGTATGTCTGTTTTTTTATTCAGCCCTTTTATTTTAGTTTTTGCTTCGGGTTTGGCTCTAAGTAGGTATAATTGTAGTTCTTAGTCTCAGCCCTGATACCATTTACTCAGAGGACTTATTTAGCCTTCAAAATTCAGTTTACGACGAAAAAACCTTTTTTATATCGATACCAGGAAATCAAAATTTGACTTACATTCATTTTTCTTTCAGTTTACGGTTTCGCTTTAACTGGAAACAAATATTGCATTTTAATCTTTCGTGACAACGTCCAATGAGTCTGAGCTCCAGGACCATGGATTAATTTTAAAGCTTTTATTACACTCGAGCAACGCCGGGCTATACTGCTAGTATATATATATATTGTCAGCTATGCCTTATTTTGTAATTTCCCCTCGTGTTACGTTTTTACGGTGTTCTTGCAGTCTTATCTTAAGGAGATGGCCTTTTTCTCCTTTAATTTCTAACCGCACCTGCACAGGCTGATTTATACGAGGATCAAAATTAAGTCATGTGTGGGTTGTGTAACCAGAAGAGTTATCTGTGTAGTGTTGAACCACGCCTAAAATTTGTGCTGATGTTATATAGACTACGGATCATTTGTATCTTTTTCGATAAGCCATTTTCAAATGTTCTGTTGGAAATTCCAACGTAAAATGCATGATAAAAGATCAGAGCATTCAACATCCGAACACCGACAATATGGCCATAAAGATGAGAGAAGCAGTTCTAACACTGTAAATAGTGTAAATGGTTACAATGACTCATATCAGAAATATAGACCAATAAAGATGGGGGTTAGGATGAAAATTAAGGATAAAATGCCCAAAGTTGTTTCTGTACAGGGATGTCATATGTAGCGACTATTGGTAGCGAGGCTACTATGAAATTAATCCATTTTTAATCACACACACACGCGCGTGCGCACACACACACACACACACACACACATACACACATATATATATATATATATATATATATATATATATATATATTACCGGTTATAATTATTAAGCAGCCACTGTTTTTTTTTAAATGATGTATTTCATACTATTTTTAGTATTTATTGCAAATTGGATAATTCTAAATGAAAATAGAATGGATATTTTGTTAATACTGCAGAATAATATGTGCTTCAAATGAACTGTCCTTCTGTCTGTCCAGTTTTTGTGCTATCATACCCACGCTTGTTTTTTCTTATTATTGGCTGGCCGAAGCAAACTTTTATTGGCTGCTTTGTAAAATTTTGCAAAATAATAATAACAGAAAAAACATTCTATTTTCATTTAGAATTATCCACTTGTCAATAAATACTAAAAATGTTATGATATACATCATTTTTTTTTAAACTGGGGTTTTCTTATAATTATGTACGGTAGTGTATATATATAAAGAAAAGACAATATGAAACTTACTGTTCCTTAACTTTTATTTTTAATTTTACAGTACTCAATCCAAAAATAAAGCTAAATATTATTGTAAAATAATTAATTTAATATTTTCGCCAAACAGAATTTACCATTTATCGGAATCATACTTTTGCTATGACTCCATTTCAAGCGATCAGTTTTGGGCTGACTAACGGAAAACACTTTTAAAAAAGTGAAGGGTTCTTTGACTTGCAAGGTATAAATGACTTCTGTTTAGCTTCTCAAATTACAGGGTCGTATATTTATTCTAACGTGTCCGTGTTAAAAAGTTATTAGGTTTTTCGCTATTTCCTCTTTTTTATATACCACTACTTCCATCGATGTTTTTCGCTCCCACCTTGCTTTTTAGTATTTTTTTTAACTCGCTTTTTATTCTTAAAAAAATATTTATTTTTTTTATAGATACAGTTCCTTTTTATTCGTTATTTTATCGATTTTTGTCGTGTATATCAATGTTTACATTTCTTTATTTTTCCTTAAATTTTAATTAATATCTCGTATGAAATTTAGACAGTGCTTACAGAACACTCATTTCTTTTCTAAAGTTTAGCAAAACTTACTTATATATATATACACATATAGGTATATATATACGCGTTAGTCTTCACCAATGAATTTGAGTTTTTCCGGTGACTGGCGTGTGTATACACCACTTATAAAGAACACGCTAAAATTTCCCCTCTATCATTCTATGCTTTAGGGAGTAGAGACTCCCACTGACACCAAATTGGTCGAGGTTCGATCCTGTCCAGAAGCAAGTAGATGTCCTGCTACACTGATGAGCTGTGATGCAGCGAAAGAAGCTTGTATGTAGATGACATAATATATATATATATATATATATATATATATATATATATATATATATATATATTCACGAAACTTGGTTATAAGCAACCGACAATTTGAAATGAATTGTTTGAACATTATTTTTTATCGATACTCGTATTTAAGTAGACATTATATTTTTAATGAAAGAGTATTATATATTTATTTCTATCGGCCTGATTATTTACGATAAATTTTTATTGCGAAAATGTGTGCCATTCGGCAGGATTCGAACCTATATATAGATAGGTGTCGCAGGTTCGAATCCTGCCGAATGGCACACATTTTCGTAATAAAAATGTATCGTAAATAATCAGGCCGGTAGATATGAATATATATTACTGTTTCATTAAAAACAGAATATGTACTTAAATACGAGTATCGATAAAAGATAATGTTCAAACAATTCATTTCTTATATATATATATATATATATATATATATATATATATATATATATTGTTGAATATGGGGAGTATTATAATTGCGGTTCTACGATTCATGTAGTTCATTAAAATAATATTTTATATTTTTTAATAATTACTTTTATAATACATGTATTATAATTTTTTATTATTTAATAAATAATAAATGCTTTTCAGGTAAAGATGCATGTGTGAATGAAGGAGAAAACTAGTCTGAACTTTCGAGGGATTGATGTGTTATAATTGATATGTTTGTGTAATCATTACAATACGTTTTGCTTTGTCGATATTTCTGAGATGATGTGTTTTAATTATTTACACTATTTATATCGCTGGCTAAGCACGAGGAGAGCAGACCGAACACAGTTGAACAATAAAATTTAGGAAGTTGAGGTGAAAGGTGATAAATGATACTGAGGCATGGTTCCTAAAACTAGAATAATCTATCGTGGCGAATAAAATAAAACGTTCATTTCGAAATTTCTGTCACCTGAAGATGGCCGTTACGTACAATGACTGAAAAGTTATTTAAATGGTAATAAAGATCAGGTCAACACGAACAATGTAAACAGTGTAAACATTTTGTTTTTGTTATTGTATGCCTACTCTTGTATACCTCCAAAAATAAATCCCCCTCCTATACTAGTGGAGAAATCGTTATAAGTGACTTTAATTTCAATTCCTGTAAATGGCAATTTCATATTTTCCCCAAAACGAACCTACACAGACAGGCAGCAAAGCGAAATAACTCCAGTAGTTAAAGTGTTAAACGTGATATATGTTCACAGAATTTAAAAGTGTTAAACGTGTTATATGTTCACTAATTTGTTTTTCAATTGTATGTTTGTTTCACTGGATCAGACAGAATAGTGCTTCTAATTCTTTACAGTCTATCAATATTAAGCTGTATCAAAAATAAAATTTTAAAAAGAAAATCTTGATACACTAATGTTCGTTACAATGGAAGCGTATTGCGAGCAGTGTACTCCAAGAATGGAATAGTGTTTACTTCGAAATTCTGAGAACACTCTTGTACATGACAGTTCCATGAAAAATACAAGAAGTTTCTTTAGGCAGGTGTGAACTTCAGTTTGTTGAATTTGAATTTCTTTTTAGTTAAAATATATTTAGTTAAAATAAATTTGAAACTTGACAATGCTTGCATTTTTAAAGATGATTGTATTTCTTTGGATGTGCGTTGTGGTGCAGTGAATATCCGATCGGAACGAGAAATCGGGGAGCCGAGTTCGAATTCTAGTTTAATTCATTGCATTCACTTACTCGGAAATACCTTTGGGAAAGTTATTAATCCGTCTCTTCCTTCCAGTTATGGGTTAAATAACAGGACAGATTGGGTTCTGTAGCCTTGGCTGGCAACCAGTCTACCACAGAAAGCAATGGCAACCTAATGCGGGATAATCTTCTGCCCAGTCAGTCATGTCTCTTTCGAGACATGGTCGCCCAAGCGTGTTTCACGTATGGCACTTAACTGGCTGACTGTATTACTTTACAATATAAAAATTCTGTCAACTGGATATCGAATTCTGAAAACAACCTTTCGTGAATAGACAATTTGTTTCACTGTAGCAATTCAGATTAATCCCTTCGTAGTAATATCTCTGGTATAGTTTTGCTTATTCCAAAGTAATATTTAGGGAATAATTGAGGATAAAAGAGAGTGGGCCTAATTATATTCTGTGGTGTAAAATAACTTAGTCTAAACCAGATCTGCAAAGAATAGTCCCATAACAGTGAAGGTTTTTGAAAATATTGCCTTCTTTTTTATGTGACATCTTAACTCAGGGCGTAGGTGATCAGGTTCTCCGCAACCTAATGTTCATGGTAATGCTTAATAATACCTCTTATTTCTCCTAAATACTGTACCGGAATTCACTTACGCAAGCTTGCTCAATATGATATTCGTTATTTCTGTTTCTCTCTCTTGCCTTCAATATGTCCTGTGAGTATCAGTTTCTCCAAGTACTTCTTATTTATTATGTGACCAAGAAACCTTAACTGTCTCTTCCTGATGTTAAGTATCTGTTTTCAGTTTCTCCAATACATCGTCGTTGTTCACATATACAATCTATCGTATACTTAGCATCATTCTGTGAAATCATATTTCTCTTGCTTCAAGTCACTTGTTTATCTTCGTTCAGTAGAATAAATTAATCAATGTCATCAGTTTTTTTATTCAGTCAATACTTCAATGTCTTTGTACCTAATTAATTCCGTTTTAGAAAAAGAAACATATTTTTTTCTCGACTTCCCTTTCTCTATATATCTGTCTCTATCTCTTTCGCGCTGACAATTCTATACAGTGACTCATCCAAAACAGCCTTGAATGAAATGAGGTTTTCAACACTTCAGCGTTAAGAATGTTTTTCTAAATTATTTTTTTAATTATTATCTAGTGTGAAGCATAATCAAGGTATACAAAACAGTCAATTATTTTCTAAACTTTAGTAAATTGTATATATATACATATATATATATATATATATATATATATATATATATATATATATATATACTATTTACGCTCTCACACCCTGATTGAGCACTCTTGAAGAATGGTAGACTTTTAAAAACA
Organism: Ascarosepion bandense; assembly: GCA_037127315.1. NCBI lineage: Eukaryota > Metazoa > Mollusca > Cephalopoda > Sepiida > Sepiidae > Ascarosepion > Ascarosepion bandense. The sequence continues at coordinate 708,996 of JBBBDQ010000691.1, read as the reverse complement.
GTAGCTACTCTGGCATCTACGCATCGTTCATTCAGCAATGAATTAGAACACTCTCAGCTATTGGACGTGTATACTGATAATATACACGTTAAAAAGTCTGCCTCTTTCTACCGAGTGCCCCTAGCTCAGAGGTACAATCGACGACTGGCGCCAATTCGTCGGGTTTCAATTCTGGGCAAAAAGCAATCGGCTGTCTAACCGTACTGATGAGCTGTGATACAGCAAAACAGATCTGTCTTCAGATGACTATATATATACACACACACACATACACACACACACATATATATATACATATATATATATAAATACATATTATTATTATTAAGAAATATGTGAAAGAGAAATAGAAACAGAAAAATCATATGGTAAAATCCTCTATTTAATCAGTTAACTGGGTATAATTAGGACATAAATTTCTTAAATTGATTGATAAACATTTTCCATAAAATACCCTTTTAAGCAAAATTTAAAAACTCAGTTGTAGTTATTTAACAATTTACAAAAAATAATTAGATTACATACAAATAAAATATTGAAATTATGCAAAAATAACAATAGTAATTCTTCTACTCATTTTAATTTGCCCCATAGTAAAACTTAAGTAACTGTAGAAAAACTAACCCATCCCCCTTATCTAATAAGTGCTTAACGAAATTCCTTGAGCCCTGCCTCTTTCAGATATTTTGTTCATATCTGTTGTAGTCAGTTATTAGACCAAAACTCTGAGTCAAGACACTGGATTAAGCCAACGCTTTAATCTACAGAGCAATAATCTCTCAACAGCAGAAATAAAAAACAATTCAAGAATTCAGTTAAATAGACATAACTGATATTAAGACATGTGGAAGTATCATGACACTTGGAACCAGAACAATCTACCACGGTAGAAAAAAAGACCCAGTTCAGAAATACATTATCCTGTGAATACAATGACCAAAACATCGTGACTATGGCAATGAGGATGTGGACAACAGTCTGAATAATGTAAATAGGGTAAGTATTTACAATTCCTTTTCTCAGAAATATAGACAGATATTGAAGGTGAATACTACAACGAAGATGAGGATAACAGTCAGAACAATGAAAATAGGGTAAATAATTACAATACATCTCACAAACATAGACAGTTGTTAAAGGTAAAATATGACAACGTTGATGAGGACAACAGTCTGAACAATGTAAATTGGGTAAATAATTACAATACCTCATCTCAGAAATATAGACAGATATTGAAGGTAAATATGACAACAAAGATTTGGACAAAAGTAGGGTAAATAATTACAATACCTCATCTCAGAAATATAGACAGATATTGAAGTGGAATATGACAAAGAAGATAAGGACAGCAGATGGATCAATGAAAGTAAGGTAAATAATTACAATACTCAGTCTAATAAATATATATTAGTATTGCTCAGTTCCTGGACATCCAACATGTATCTAAATATATTGCCCGTCTTCGGTATTATATTCACAATTACTATGTCACTAAATGTATGAACCAACGCTATAATCAACTAGGCTATTAAATAAATTTTCTTTGTTTGAAATGTTATGTAGGTACAGGGATTGACATGCAGTGTGTGGATTTCTATGTTTCCCAAAATTAATTGACCATAAGTGTATATAACGACCCCGACTGTAACTGGCGAATTGGAACTCAGTTATCCGGTTTAAAATTCCAACGTATTTATCCGTTACACTACCCGCACATCCAAGTGTACAGCACATGACATTACCAAGCAGTCACCAATCTGTGTACTAATCAGGCTCAACTTTACTTAAAAGTGGTGATTGTAGCCACATAAAAATATGCACGCTATTTTGACAGATGACAAAATACAGTCATAACCGATCGTTTTAATTTGATCGATGTTTGAAAAAGTCCTAATGTTATGAATGAAGAAAAAAGACGAACAATTTTGGAGGTCTTTATAAATGATATGAAGATTTCTACGAATATCACCACAAAAACATAGCAGGAAAAAAAAGCTTATAATTATCAAATGGAACCAATAAACGGTGACTGCGTATCGCCAAAATAAAGCAAACAAAGAAAATTAAAAAAAAAAAATCATTGACGATTTTAGTACGCGCTAAATGAGAAATGAAAGACGGGAGACGAAAACATAATTTTTTTTAAAGGATAAAAAATATCTATTGCGGAAACGCAAGAAACATCCACGAGAAAGAATATTAGAAAGGAGGAAGTATGAATGCAAGTCGTAAAGAATCGAAGAGCAAAGTCACACGGCAAATGTAGCCAATCTTCTTGGTAAAATCCCAATATCAATTCGATCTTTATTCACTGCCTGAAGTATTTCAGCCGAGGTGGCGACATAGACCCAGTCCCACAAGGTCAGGAATCTCGTTTATTCTTGTAGTAGATACGCCAAAACCCTTATTTTTAACGATCTAGTCATGGTACGCGTCTGAACGAGAGGCGGTCGACGCGTATTCTGACTATCTACTACTTATAGTCTTTTGCAAGGACGAAAAGATACTTTGTCTGCAAACGCCCCTCCTCGTTGAGAAATATCATGGATGTTGTTATGGGGAAAATGAGGTTTTATTCTTCAATAGAGTATTGATTTTGCTTCCATCACGAAGCGTAGAATGTTATTACCAAACCTGTTCAAGTCGAGTGTCATACAGGTCAATTCGCGCCTTAACATATACGAACAACTAACAATAGCTTGTAGATATTTAGCTTTATTCCTGAAGATATTTTTCACGTTGGTCGAATCTGATCGGATGCATTCACTCTCTTAGGCTTATTTAAAAATTACACATAAATATACGAAGGTGATTTTTCTAAGCCTAGCTTAGATGTGATACAAAGCGAAATAATGGGGTCTGTCAGTTAGTTAAGTGCCATAAGTGATACACGCTTTGGGCGATCATGTCTCGAAAGAGACACAACTGACTGGGCAGCAGATTATCACGCAGTAGGTTGCTATTACTTTTTGGAGTAAACTGGTTACCAACCAAGGTTATAGAACCCAATTTGTTCTATTATTCAACTCATAACTTTAGGAAAGAGACGGATTAATACCTTTCCCAAGAGTATTTGCGCCTAAATGAAAGCAAGAAATTCAACTGGAATTCGAACTCCGCACCCGATTTGTCGTTCCGAGTCAATATCCACTGCACCGCAACGCCAATCTTGAAACAATGGGGTACACAGACAAAAATGGTGTACAAAGAAACATTTCTATCTAAATTTCGGGTATGGGGAGTTATCGTTACTTTAATATTTTACAAACACACTGTTTTTCGCATCTTTTTTTTTTCGGCTATTGTGCCCTCTGGCTTTTAATCAGGTGTTTATCGACCCGTGTAACCTACATGGAATTCCGAACTGAAGTCTTTCTTTATTCTAGGGGCCAAACTGCTTTCATTTAACTGCCCATATCTCGGGATCTCTCGTCTAGTTATTCTTTTTAGTACAACTCATTTATTGCCCGGTCTTTTTCTACTGTATCTAAATATACTCATTTTGACTGACATCACAATATTTTTATAACCATTTCACATCAAGCAAAGCATTACTACCACTGGTGTGCACGGGATTATATAAGAGGAGAATGATGAGAAAGAGAAACAGATCACAGATGGTGTCGGAGAATAGGTAAGAGAAGAATGAGAACATTGTTTGAAGAGAGTTGCGTGAGAGTAGAATAGATAGGGAGACAGACAATATACAAGCGTTGTCAGGGAAAGGATGCGATGCAAAGAGATAAAAGCTAAGCTCATCGAAGTAGAAGCTGTGAAAGTATTTGTAGAAAAGACAGAAGGAAGCCACATTACGTCTGTGAGAAAGTGACTAGAATTGAGTTATCAGTTCGGGATCGATTACATTGCAGATTTTTCTTTTAGATTTTGTCGAGAAGCCCGAGATGAATAGCAGGAGCACCTGACCAAATGTGACAGCAGTATTCAATGCACGGGCTGATGGTAGATTTACATATGTGCAAGATGGATTCAGACGAATAAAAAACTTTTCTGGCGCTACACAGTGAACCGACCTTCCTAGCTGCAGATATTGTTATTGATTCAATGTAGTCATACCACTTGAGGGTGACTGAGAGAGTTAGGCAGAGGAGGGGCACTGTATTGCTTTCAGGGTGAGTAGCCTGATCCATCTTGATCGGGAGTAGTAGAAATTGTCTATGGTGGTTAAAAGATAGCAACTTCCTTTTGGAAGCATTAAAATTTACGAACCATTTCTTAAACCTGTCCACCACAATTTGGAGGTCCTTTTCAAGATCAGCATCAAGGTTTATTTTGTCAGCTTTGTCAATTTTCTTATCTGAGGGAAGTAAATGGTGGTGTCGTCAGCATATATGCCTACTTGTGATCTGATTACATCAGGGAGATTGTTGATGAAGATCAGAAAATAAGTAGGACCTAGAATAGAGCCTTGAGGAACACCCGCGTTTGTATGATAGGATCTGGAAGCAAGCCCGTTCAATACTACTTTCATAACGCGATTTAAAAGGAACGGCTGGATTAGATCAAACAAGCATCCATTTATGGCATAGCCCTGTAGTTTGCGCAGAAAGACAGCATACCAGACTCTGTCAAATGATTTGGAAATATTAAGCGTAACAGTTCGAGCTATGGGGTTCTTATCCAGAGCCTGGTATATATACTCTGAGATGGTCGTTAGCATATCAACAGTAGATCTGGTGTTGCGGAAACCGTACTGGTTATCGAAGAAGAGGCTGTGAGCTGTGAGATGGTGAACCACGTCAGCATTTGTAATAGCCTCGAACCCTTTGCTAAAATTTGGTAGAAGGATGATAGGGCAATAATTAGAAGGGTGCAAGGGTTCGCCAATGTACTTAACTATAGAAACAACAGAGGGAGACTTCCAGTAGGCAGTAAAGTAAGTAGCAGTAGTTCTAGAGTATGAAGAAGACAAAGGAGAGTTCAGTGGCACGTTTCTTCAGGACGATGATTATGATTCCGTCACCTCCGCTCGACTTATAGGTGTCAAGCATTGAAATTACGTTGGAGTGAAGGAATAATGTAAACATCACTCATTTGAGCATTAGTTCTAGGTTGAAAGTCGCGTGCGGATACTCGAGACGAATCCAATGTTGCGCTAGTGAAGAACATGCGAGCAAAGCACTTGGCCTTTTCCGTTGAAGATATGATGACCTCATATTTATGGATTAAAGGAGTGGTGATGGCTTGATGCTGTTTAACACATATTACAGTGCCGCTTGTAGTCTTTGGAGCCATACTTGCGAAATGCTCTACGCTGTTTCATTCTGTCAGTAAACTACAGCTTAGCAACATTTAGGATCCTTTACGAGCAGAGAAAAAAAGGTGCCTATTATGGTCAAACGTGTGATTCCTTTAAAGCCAGAAGTGATTCCTGTAGACAATAGTGACCAAGGAAGCAGGTGAGAACCAGAAGGATCAATGGGGTCAAAATCGGAACTTACTGACTCACAAGAAAACATTGATGCCAGCTTTATTCCTGAAGAAATTCCCCAAGTTGTTCGAATCTAATCGGACGCATTCACTTTCTCAGACTTATACAAAATCTTATACGGAGGTGATTTTTCTAAGCCTAGCTTAGATGTGATACAAAGCGAAACAATGGGGTACCATTAAAGAGTGTGCATCAGACGAAAATTTCTGATGCACAGTCTTTAACGGGAAGTCTAAAAACTTTGTTCCAAGAGACGTTACACAGGAAATCGTGGAACGGCTCCCAGTCTTTAGTAGCAATAAGATATTCTGATGGTTTGATGGTTCCTGATGGAGGGGGATTGGACGGAGGTATTAATGGAGGTATTAACGGAAATCAAAACATGATCAGAATTCCCAAGAGGACAAAACTGCATGCTATGGCAAATGTCAGGGTTAGAAGTGAAACAGAGATCTAGCCATGAGTCAAGTCCATTAAGGTTATTAGAGAATCACGTGGGGAAATCCACCTTGGCGTAAGGGATTGAGTGATTGAAAAAGTAATGGTATGGACACCAGCAAGTTCTCTAACAGAGTTTTCAGCTACTTGGCTTGTTGGGCATTAAACTCCCCAAGCACAAATATATGAGAAAACAGATAAAAGAAAATGTACTTGTCTATATTGTTCAACATGCTGTCTAGTACAGAACAGTCAGGAGAGAAAGGAGAAAGGCAGAGAAAGAAAAGTTAGCTGACCCTGTTTAATAGAGACAAACAGAGACACATGTAAGAATGATCTTGAGATTCAAGAGAAATCACGCTAGCTAGAAGTATATGCATATGGACATTGGAGGTTTTTCTAAAGAGGGGAAGATAACCAGGGATATAGAAATCAGAGGAATGGATAGAAAGGTCAAGGTTACTTTCACAGAGAGCTAAGATATCAGGGGAGTTTTCACAGAGTGCTAAGATATCAGGGGAGTTTTCGTGGAGGAAGGATTCAACGTTGCAAATGTTAGTACTGACATCACGGACATTGGCGAAAGAAATGTTAACAGGTATATGTGATTTCTGTTTAGCTGGTTTATTTTTATTTCTTATTTTGTGTGTTTGGTAAGGCGAGACCTAGAGTTTATTTTATCATTCGGTCTTCAAATGCAGCATATGTAGGAAGAAGCCAGGCGCTGACTTCCGCATGATGTAACCTCAGGGTTGTCCACCTCAGGCACTTGCAGGGACACCCATTCATGCACGACATGGCACTATACGAGAGCCCGATGCAATTCAACTTTTGGTCAGAGCACACTCAAAAGTCGTTACACAAGAGTTTGGGCTCTTAATTACCTGATGGAAGAAGCAACCAGGAAACTGCCAACCAGGTACCATCAGTATGAAGAGACATTGCCACCATCCACACACATTACAAACAGCACAGGTATTAAAACGTAAAGAGGTGAAATAAACCAGGAACCTTTTCCTAAACAGGAGCCAAGGAATGAGCCTCTACTCCTATTCAAATAAATCGGGAGGAGTATAAATTGTGCGATAGTAGGATCTATTTACTCTAATTTATAAAAAAATGAAAAAACTTCCAGGTTTTAATTTAAAGTCAGGAGTTCGCTTAATAGTCACTACAAGAGAATTTTAAGGTACATTTCCTTAGAAATTGAAAATAAAATAAAATATAATCAGCCATTGCTGCCAGAATTATTACAAAGAGTTATCCAAAGCTAACTGAAATCCTAACTGACACAAGTATATTTTAAATTTATCCGACGATTTATGCAAGAAAATGTTGTTTTTGAAAAGTAAACATTCAGAAAAATGAGTCACTCAAACTTGCCAAAGATAAAATCTGCTACCATTAGAATATTAACCGAGTTGAGTGAATTCCATTTCATGTTTTAATGGCCCTGGGCAAGACGGTAAACTGCATCAGGCAGCAAGGCTTCTGATTGGAAAGTTGGGAGAAGCATGGAAACACCTCTTAATTGCTGTTGTTCTCAGATCCACTCTAACCCGGAGTCGTAGCACCTGTTAAATCCCAGTTATGAGCAAATAGTTAACCTCCAAACTTGGTTCAAAACACTATGAGAGCATAAAATAGATTTTCATAAAAATATATACATAAAAATATACTTTTGTAAAAAATATATTTTTGAAGAAAAATTTGCCATAACACATTTTTGAAGGAAAACATTCTCAACAAAACATTTTTGAACACAAAATTAGAAGACATCTTAAATAAAAAGAATAAAAACAAAAATAAATTATTAAAATCGACCTTCTCACTATAACTGAACATAGGTTAAAACATCACCTTTTTGCATTAAATAACTCGCAGAGGTTGATATGCTGTTAAACAAATATTCAAACCTTCACTTTTTAATCAGTTGTTAATAATTCAGTCGGGGAGTAGCTTCATAAGATATTATATCTAATAAATATACATACAAGTGGTGGGGTGAAATCCTATGTCACTAAATTATAGGTTGCACAGATCGATATACATTTGATGAAGGCACAAAAACCGAAACGCTGATAACAAAGTTGATAACAACGGACGGCTTGTAACTAAGAACCATATATGATAAATCTAGCTGAATGTAGTCGTCTATGCCAGGGAAATTGTAGGTTCTCTGTACCGCTCTAGTAAATGATTGACTCCAGCTATGTTCTATCATTACAATCGAATAATCAAACCTAAAACAGAGGACTGCTGCCTAGTCACCCCTTTCAATTTTCGATAGACTCCAAAAGCGTGTACGCGGCCCTGTACGTGATGAAATCATTTCTAATTTATAATCGTTTTCCAACAGACAAAACGTTTAAAATCTCCCGCTATTTTACAGTTATTTCTATTACAAGTGTTCTGACGAGCTTTACTCAATTGTTCCATTAGTTCAGACTTCTTCTTCTTCTTCTTCTTCTTCTTCTTCTTCTTCTTCTTCTTCTTCTTCTTCTGTGTGTCATGTCCTTTCAGGACGTAGGAGATCATGGCCTTCCACGTCTCCCTATCCCTGGTGGCTCTGAGCACGCCTTCTCCTGTTACTCCATGCAATCTTCGTTCCGTCATCCACCTGATTAAGACCTTCAAATATGTTATCCGTTGTTTTCCCCTGTCTCTTTTTCCCTCTATCTTGCATGTTTGTATCAGGTTCTCCAAGCCCTCCCTCCTCATTGCGTGTCCCAGGAACTTCAGCTGTCTCTTCCTGATGCTCAATATTAATTTCCTTTTCGTTTTTATAATTTCTAAGACCCCATCATTGCTTACATGCTCAATCCAGAAAATTCGCAGCATCCTTCTATAGATCCACATTTCAGTTTTTTCAAGTTTTTCCTTAATCTTTGATGATATTGTCCAGTATTCATTGCCATATTGAAGAACAGACAACACATAGCAACCCAATACTCTCTTCGTTGTTTTAACGAAATAATCCTGTTTCTTAATACTCAACATTTGAAATGCTCCTTTCGCCATGCTAATTCGCCTTCGGATCTCTGTGTAGCACTTTCCGATTTCTGTTATCACACTTCCCAGGTATTTAATGCATCCGGCAGCAAGGCTTTCTGATTGGGAGGTTAGGAGAAGCATGAAACCACTTCTTAATTGCTGTTGTTGTCAGGTCCACCCTGACCCGGAGCGGTAGCACCTGTTATTTTCCCAGCTAGTGGCAAATCGTTTATCCACAAACTGAGGTTAAAAGACTATGAAAATATAAAAATACTCTTATAGAAATATGTAGATATATTGAACGAAAAATATTACCAACAATATATCTTTGAAGGAAAAAATTGGTAAATTTTCGTTTTAGGTCCCGTAGGCTTTTACCCCGTTAAATTTATCCAAAATAGCATTATTTCTGTGCAAATATATATGCTGAACTCAAATCAACAATTACTTATTGAAGAAACCTACCTTTATTGATCTGAACCTCCAGGAAAAAATCGAACTACAACTCGCTCATTTTGCTCCCGTAACTCTAACGCACTCATGTAATTAACCGCCGAATGACTTTCGGCGGAGGACAACGAATTTCGGCCTATTTTTAGCCTATTTACTTCCTTTACTGAAATTTCTTCCTATATACTTCCTGTAATGAAAGTAATACGCGATTTTTCTACGCGTATTACTTTCATTGCAGGAAGTAAATAGGCGAAAATTTCAGTAAAAGAAGTAAATAGGCCGAAATTTGAGCCTACGCCGAAAGTCATTCTGCAGTTAATTTCATGACTTCGTGAGAGTTACCGGAGACAAAAAGTGCAAGATGAAGTTCAATTTTTTTCTGGTCGTTAAGATCAATAAAGGTAGGTTTCTTCAATAACTAATTGTTGATTTGAGTTCAGCATATACATTTGCACAGAAATAAAAATATTTTGGATAAATCTGAAGGGGGTAAAACCTTCGGGACCTAAAACGAAAATTTCCCAAAAAAAAAATACGTTTTTTTTGGAAAAAATTACCAGTAATAAGTTTTTCAATACAAAACTAGAAGACATCTTCAGTTTTCTAAAATAAAAGAACAAAAACAATTTTTCATTACAATCTAAGTCAACCTTTTCGCTATAACCGAACATTAAAAAATATACCTTAAAACCCCCACGTTTTTTGGCATTGAATAACCCACAGAGGTTGATATGCAGGGAATGAATTCCCATTCGTTTCATTTTCTTTTGTAAAAAAAATGTCCTATTCTGATGTTTTCTTCCTGAAAATCAAGGAAGAATGGAAAGAGTGTTGATTGGGTAATTAATTTGAAGTTTATGGTTTAGCAACCGTTTGCAGGTTATTTATAATGTTTTTAGATTGCAAGAATTATTTTCAGATAATAATGAGCCGAGTTGGAATTCCAGTTGAATTCCTTGCATTCATTTATGCGCACGTACCCTTACGAAAGGTATTTATCCGTCTCTTCCCCTCAGTTATGGAGTAAATAGCAGGACAGATTGGGTTGTATAACCTTAGCTGGCAACCAGTCTACTGCAGAAAGTATTGGCAACCTACTGTGGTATAATCTTCTGGCCAGTCAGTCATGTCACTTTCGAGACATGATCGCCCAGGCACTTAACTGACTGACTGATGAACAATCGGTAGACGTCTTTTTAAATTTATATTGAGCTTTCTGATAACATTTTAAGCATAAATATTGCTTTTTTTTTTTCAAGTATTCTTGAGAAAATTGCACTGTTCTTATCCTATATTCGGCTTGATTATGCGGTGCGCTCTGTTCATCAGAATTTGGATGATGAGTTTTTAAGCGACACATTAACCCGAGAACATTAATCATGAGTATATAGTACCCAGCGCAAATGAAGCAACTTTAATTATAATTTAAGTAAATTTTCAGTACCTGATGTGCCTACCTAAATAACATGTTTTTCAAGTTTTATTAATGTTAAGTACAAATTTTGAAGTGCCTACATGTAAAATATTTCAAATAAAGATTTATATTTAATTTTTTAAAAATATTTTTAAAATAGATCATGATATAACCATGTTTAGTAGTGGTGTAATTTTAATTGATGGTTACTGTTCCAGGGTTAAGCTGATTGTTTGTTGGAGTTAACATTTCTTTTGTGCTTACTTTCTTAGACAATGCTATGAAAGACCATCTGCTTAGGTCCTGCAGTATATGGCCGCTGTTGTAGATTTCATTTATTATTTCTATAATTTTGTCTACGCCGAAATCGTATAAGTCTGTCGTCATTTCTATTACAATGCCGTCTGTTCCAGCTGCTTTGTTTCTATTCAGTTTGGCCAGTTCAGCTTTCATTCCGGGTTTTAATATTTCCGGTCTGTCGGTATTTCTGTCTATTATCAGTTGCTCTTACTTGCCGTGGAAGAAAAATCTGATATGTTCTTTCTACAGATGAGTTGTTTTTCTGTCTTTAAAATGAGCGTTTTTAGGTTTAGGGATAAATATTTTAATTCCTACATATTCTGATAATATGGACGTCATATTCTTCCTCTTCGACTCACACAACAACCACGTTGAGTATTTAATTTTCATTGACAATGTATAGGAAGAGAATTAGTAGAAAAAAGTACACTCAGGACTGTTGAGTAATTTTATTCCTTAGGACGGATGTTAGGATGGTTTCTTTTAATTAAACAAAGAATAATTGATTTCGCTATAATTAACCACCATTTTACAGTTTTCTCTTAATTAAAAATATGTTGTTACCATTACTCACATGCACCAAGTTTCATTTTCACCGACAATGATCAGAAATATTACCAACGGCGTGGCTATGTTCCTGTTTACAAAACAAAACAAACAAACAAATAAAACGAATAGATTTTGTTTATTATTTTGTATATTTTTTGTTTAAGACAGAACAATAATATTGTGAAAATGAGAAAATACACCTGGTTAAGAAAAAAAAATCTCTGCACTTAGAAAACGTATAATGTTTTCGTCTTTTATTTCGGTCAATAATAAAATCTTAACGTTACGTTTCCACTGACTTCAAATGGAGCGACTGCATTGAAAGTTGGGTCACTGTCACTATCCATATTACACATTTACAAAGCAACCGCTTCGTCCGTGCATTAAATATGTATTGCATATCTGCTTTGTTGCTTCTGATTCACATCTTGAGAATAAAAACATTTTAGTCTTAAACCGACAGTAACAAAAGTAAATATTGCTACGATTTCTTTATTTTCCATAGAATGCTAACATAATTTTTTTTAATTGATTATAGCATAGTACATTAGTTTTCTGAGATTTCCCTTGCCTTTTTAATATTGATCAATTTCTACATACTTTACTATAAATTAGTTATGGTACATATGTTTGTGCGTATATGTGTGTGTAGTTGTGTATATATATGTGTGTGTGTGTGTTTAGGCAGTGATCTGTCATTTCTGCTAGTTTCAATAAAAATGACAGACAGTGTGGTATGGTTATTTTGAAGAAATATGGAGATGGTTAATGTTTATTGATTCGACCTTGTGGGAAGTATAACACAAACTCCTTACAACTTACAAGTTTTATGCAGAATTATCAGAAAGTTTTCATCAGAATGTTGTCAGCAGATTAGAATGTGTGGATTAGTGTGGAGTAGTGGAATAATAAGAATATACATTATGCATGTTAAAATAGAAATGTATTGATATAAATGATAACAAGTATTGTAGAAGTTAATGTTCAATGAGATGTTAAGGGGATCAAGAGTTGCAGCACTATTCGTAGTAGTAATTTGTTGAAAAGAGTTTATGCGTATGTATGTATGGATGTATGAGCGTTTGTTTGGTAGGAATGCCTTTCAATGGAGAAGAAGGAGTAAAAAGAATCAGCAAACGAGAAAGTAGGAGAAAGAGGACAAGTTTAAGATGTGACCTTACGTCCGGGTGACTTGAAGTTTCTCCCGTTACATTTTAGTGTGTCGTCTCGCTGCTCCCATCTAACTGTCTGGCTGACACCGAACAAAGATTTTTATAGTCATTTAGTTTTTTTGCACTGGATCGCTAAGTCTTGTTTAGTCTTGCAAATCGCTTCCATTGGTCAGAAAATAAAATAACATCTATTTTCGAAATCCGGTTTCAACTGTTTCTTTAAGGACCAGGTCAATCGTTTTTATATTTGGCTAATCCATGATTTCACACGTCATTGTGAATTTTTGAAAAAGTGAAAAAGAAAATTGCCTTTAATTTTTAATTTTCTATCCAAGATATAAATCACTTAAAAATAATATTATTTACAAATTTGCATGTTCTTTAAAGAACTCTGTTCATGACCAGTGCAAATTCGTAAATAGTTTCATTGCATATACTAAGCATGTTTAACAAGAAGACTCACGTTACATCCTTTTTATCATAGCTCTATTAAATCTCATTTACAACCCATAGAGACCAACCAAACTACCCGTAACATACTCGTCGATAATACAAGTGTAAAAACATCATTCACGTCTATAAAAGAAAAGCTAAAAAACAATGGCAACATTACTAATAAAAAAGAAAAGGCTAACACCCAATAATATCAATTATGAACACGGATACAATGTGTCCATATGTCTAGAAAATAAACCATTCCTATGACTCTACATATATACATACATATATACATACATACGTAAATGATCTATATATTCATTTAATAGTAAAATAAAATTCATCCTAATGGCTGAAAGTATAGCCGAAAGTAACTTTGAGAAATAAAACTTTCGAACAATTTTTATATAAGTTATGTTCTGAAAAGAAAACAAATATATGAAAAAAAAGTCAGTATTTAAAAATATAAATATAGTGAGAAATTAATAATAATATAACACAGAGAAAAAAATAAGGAGTTAATCAGAAACATTAAGACTTGTTAAGATAGTGGCCGTACTTATTTCAGTAATCAGTTCACTTCGGCGAGACACACAATTGGACAGGACCAAATATTGGCGATTTTGGTGTAAGAATGAAATAGAAATTAAATTTTACAAACATTAACAATTTTATAAAAACTTTACAAAAGAATGTACTGGAAAAACATTATGATATAGGATAGGGCTTACGGCCTATCACGTTGAATACACCGGTTCTCGCTCGATCACCGAAGTTAAGCAATTTGAGCCTGATCAGTACTTAGATGGGTGCCCGGTTGGGAATACCAGGTGCTGTAAGCGTTGAGTGACGGATGTGCGTTGTGGTGTAGTGGATATCGGCTGGGAAAGAGAAATCGGTGAGCCGAGTTCGAATTCCAGTTGAATACCATGCTTTCAATGAAGCACTGGTAACCTTGGGAAAGGTATTAATCTGTCCCTTCCCTCCAGTTATTGGTTAAATAACATGGGTAGGACTTGGGGACCCTGCCCTAAAAAAAACTATCCCAATGAATCTTGATACTCGAAAATAAAAACGTTGTAAGAATAAAATAACCTTAACCGAAAATCATTGGTTACGACCTTAAATGATCCCATACGGATTAATAGGTCGTTAAACCTCGAAACAAACAAACAAAAAATAATAAAGGAAAGAATATTTTACTATAAGAATCTAATGAAATGAAATTTTACTATAGAAAAGGAGCTGTAAAATAGGAATGTACCGGAAGTTAATATTAATATTGAAGACGATAAACTGGAAATGTATTTTTACTCTAGAAATATCTTCTTGATGAGCCGCGTCCCTTCAGAACGTAGGCTATCAATGATATTCACGTACCTCAATCCTTTGTCGCTCTTAACACTTTTTTCTCTTGATATCTCTTCTAAACCTGCTTGGCCATCCACTTGCTGATGCCAATCCCCTATGTTTCGCGGTGCTATCGCCTGTCTCTTTCTCTTTAAACATTCCAACAGTATTAGATTCTTCAAGACCTTCTTCTTCTTTTTCTTCTTCTTCTTCTTCTTCTTCTTCTTCTTCTTCTTTTTCTTCTTCTTCTTCTTCTTCATTACGTGTACCAGAAATTTAATCTGTCTCTTGCAGATGTTAAGTATAGGTTTCATTCTCGTTTACATCCTTTCTTAAACGTTGTTGTTGATCACATATTCGGTCTATATCATCTTCAGCATCCTTCTGTAGAACCAGACTGATCTTGCTTTAAGGATGTACGATAGCAATACAAAGTAGATTTTATTATTGAAATATAACGCAAAAATATATATTTTTACTACGTAATGTGCAAGCGAGTCTGTTCTGCGATAGGAGACAATTTCGCCTCATTGGCTTACAAGTAAAAGCCCAAAAGTACATCCATGAAAATTTCATTGATGTCGGCCCTTTGAGAATCTTTTAGTATAATTTGAGGAAAAAAAGCCTATTGAATATTTAGTTCTGCCGAGCTTTCAAATGCCATTCAGGTCGCCACTTATAACCTCATCAAGAAATCCTACGTCTACCGTCAGTTTCTTCACAACCATTCGCAATTTCAACTAAATTAACTTATCGAAATTTATGAGAAATGACGGCTGTAGAGATTTCATAAGAAGCTTGAATATATAATAAATATAATATTCATCAAATTGTATGAAATTACCGATTTCACCCCTCTTCTTTCGAATTTGAACTTAAGGGTCGAAGTTAACAATCGGAAATTAATGATGATCAACGTAAATTGTTCGCTACTTCAGTTCATGTTTAAGGTTAAATGAAATTCACATGCCGCCTACCTAAGTTAATTCAGACTAGGCAATCGTAATTAGTCAATATGAATAGGAGAAGATAGGTTCATCTATCGTTCATTTCAGATTCTTCTCTCTCCCTCACGTTTTTTGAAAGAAGTAGAGGATTATCTCTTGTTTCCTGTTTAAGATGTGGATTCTACATCCATAAACTGTCATTCCGATGTCTTCGCTTGAAATACGAAATTGGTTTGCCTATCGTGAAGGACGCATTCCAGAAGCTGGGTAGAGTATTAAGAGACAGGAAAATTTCGTGAAGGACGCATTCCAGAAGCTGGGTAGAGTATTAAGAGACAGGAAAATTTCGTGAAGGACGCATTCCAGAAGCTGGGTAGAGTATTAAGAGACAGGAAAATTTCGTGAAGGACGCATTCCAGAAGCTGGGTAGAGTATTAAGAGACAGGAAAATTTCGTGAAGGACGCATTCCAGAAGCTGGGTAGAGTATTAAGAGACAGGAAAATTTCGTGAAGGACGCATTCCAGAAGCTGGGTAGAGTATTAAGAGACAGGAAAATTTCGTGAAGGACGCATTCCAGAAGCTGGGTAGAGTATTAAGAGACAGGAAAATTTCGTGAAGGACGCATTCCAGAAGCTGGGTAGAGTATTAAGAGACAGGAAAATTTCGTGAAGGACGCATTCCAGAAGCTGGGTAGAGTATTAAGAGACAGGAAAATTTCGTGAAGGACGCATTCCAGAAGCTGGGTAGAGTATTAAGAGACAGGAAAATTTCGTGAAGGACGCATTCCAGAAGCTGGGTAGAGTATTAAGAGACAGGAAAATTTCGTGAAGGACGCATTCCAGAAGCTGGGTAGAGTATTAAGAGACAGGAAAATTTCGTGAAGGACGCATTCCAGAAGCTGGGTAGAGTATTAAGAGACAGGAAAATTTCGTGAAGGACGCATTCCAGAAGCTGGGTAGAGTATTAAGAGACAGGAAAATTTCATTAGAAGCAAAGAAGAGAGAAGTGGATGTCAATTCTTCAATATGAGATTAAATGCTGGATAATATCATCAAAGATGAAGGAAAATCTTAAAGTAACTGAAATGTGGTTCTACAGAAGGATGTTGCGGATATCATGCATCGAGCATGTGAGTAATGATGGAGTTCAGGGAAGAATGGAAATAAAAAGGAGATTAATATTAAGTATCAGAAACAGACAGCCAAAGTTCCTGTGACATTTAATGAGGAAGGAGGGCTTGGAGAACCTGATACTAACAAGCAAGATAGACTGAAAGAAAAGACAGGAAGAAACAGCGAGTAACTTGAATGATCTGAACAGGTGGATGACAGAACGAGGATTGTGTGATATAACAGGAGAAAGCGTGCTAAGAGACACCAGGGATAGGGAGACTTGGAAGGCTACGATCGAGTACGTCCTGAAAGGACAAGGCACATAGAAGAAAGAGATCGTCCGGTTAACACACCTCCTTATTTTTTAACAAAAGTATAGGCTTATAACTTGTTTAGTGTTGGATTTTCGGTTCCTTCAAATAACTACTTCAATTCTATACTTCTAATGTCACTGATTCTTCGAAACTTAGCGAATTTCTTACACTTTTCCCGGTTGCCACGGAGCGGCTGCTGCGCGTCCGATCTCGGCGGCGCGTGGTAGTCGGCTATGCATCTTGAACTCTTAAATTTTATACATCAATTAAATCTTGACCTCTTCATGTCTAGAAGTAACTTTTTATCTTTCCTGAATAGAACTGATTTTGCAATAGAACAAATTTTGAAATAAGTGCAAGAAAAATAAAGAGTATGGCCATCAGCAAAAAGAGGACCCCAAAATGCTAACTACAGGTCGGAGAAACTAAAAGCAAACAAGTAAAGAAACTTAAATACCTGGGAAGTTTCTTACAAAGTATGGAAAGTTTGACATTGAGATCCGAAAACGCATTGGCATAGCCAAAGACACATTTCAAAAGCTAATCAAAATACTGATAGGCAGGAAAATCTTATTGGAAACAAAGAATAGAGTGCTGGATTACTATGTGATATCTGTTCTTCCGTATGGAAGTGAGCGCTGGACGATCTCATCAAAGATAAAGGAGATGCTTGAGGCAGCAAAAATGTGGTTTTACAGAAGGATGCAGAGGGTACCATGGACTGAGCACGTGTGCAACGATGAGGTGTTGCAAAGAATGCAAACGAGAAATTAAGGTCGTAGGGGCACATTATGTTACGCAAGTGCAGTGAATGTTGTGTTTCTTTGGGCACGACAGCCTGGCGAAGCCTAAGCATCTTTAGGCTAGTTTGAATTAAAAGTTTCCTTTCTACTAAACCGGTTTGCCATTCAAAGATATAGAAGCCAGTCTGTCATTTTATATTAGCCATCGTTTGGGCGAGAAGGCATTTTTCTAAGGTTATTATCACGTAAGTAAATGAAATGAATCTAACTGGAATTCGAACTCGACTCTCGGATCCCACAATTCGAGCAGCTAGACATAACTCCAACATGTTCCGTCAAAACATCATGGGCGACAAAATATATTGACGAAATTCTTTTGATTTATCATCTCGCTTAGACGCCTAGACGGTACGTATTATATGAGACCTTTGAAAATGGAAAAAAAAAAACGAATAGATAATTTGCGATACCTAGCGCCAAACGGAAAATATGTCACTAGGGGTATAACGATTTCTTTCCTTGGCTGTTTAATTAAGATATCATAAATCAGAGATTTCAGGCCACTTCGTTTTATTCATGGTCCTTTTCCCTTCAGAACGTAGGCGATAATGTACTTCCACTTGGCTTTGCTTCTTGTGGCTCTCAATATGTTTTCCTCTTGGTATCTCTCGTAAACCCCTCTCCGTCATCCATTTGCTCAGGCCAATCCAGTAGATCTCGCGCTGTTTTCCCCTGTATCTCTTTCCTTCTATCTGTCCTGTGATTATTAAATTCTCCAGGCCCTCCTCCGTCATTACGTGTCACAGGAGCTTATTTTGTCACTTCCTGATGTACATATATGTTTTCTTCTCGTTTATAACCCCTCCAAAATCTCATCGTTGCTTACATTTTCAGTCCATGGTATCTTCAGCATCATTCTGTAGAAGAAATTTACAACTGCCTCACGCCTTCTCTACATCTACGATGAGATCGTCCAGAATTCACTTCCATACAGAAAACAGATATTACATAGGAATTCAGAACTCTTCTCTTTGTTTTCAATCTACTATAACATTTTTGGCATGTATAATCAACCAACTTGACTGTTATATTAGCTGTAATGTTTGCCAGACCACCTTTGTCTGCAGGCTATGAGAAGTTGGTTCAAAATATTCCTGTAATATTAAGACAAAATAGCCTAACCGGGAAAATAAAGTATTCATACACTTCGCATTACAGCGCTCTGTCACCGAATTTTCCTTTGTAAAGAAAAAAAAATGGTTGTTGTTTTTACTTTTATGGTCATCATAAAGAACTTGGTGTTTTCTGAAATCTTCAATCCGTTCACTGCCTGAAATTTTTATATTCCATTTGTGATTTCAGCTTTAGCAAAATCTATACTTTAAATCTTATATATTGTATAAGGCAAAAACATTATTCTTTTTTAAAACATGTTAATGCAAGATTCACTCGGAAAAATTCAAAAAATACATTTTGGTTTTAAATAACCAACAAAAAAGTTGATAAGATGTAAAAAAAAGAAATAGCTGGTAGCAAAATATGTACCATTGTTTGTAAGTAACAGATGGTGACTAAAAACAAATGTTTCCGCATTAGTATCAATACGACGACCACGCAATATTCGTCTATACTTAAATTATTTCTGCCGCATATGATGCAGTCCTTCTTCTATTTACCTTGATCACCTTGATATAATCGAAAAATAATCAGCAATATCAATGGTCTT
The DNA here is from genome assembly GCA_037127315.1 of Ascarosepion bandense. NCBI lineage: Eukaryota > Metazoa > Mollusca > Cephalopoda > Sepiida > Sepiidae > Ascarosepion > Ascarosepion bandense. The sequence goes on along the minus strand of JBBBDQ010000691.1, from coordinate 689,596 downwards.
GATGATGACTCGGCTTCAGTCATTTTCCAACCGTCCTAAACTTGCTTCCCTGTCCATTTTCTATAAATACTTTCATGGCATTTATTCTGATGAACTCTTTGCTTTTGTACGTAGACTTTTTGAATTTAAACGCCGTACTAGACTCCTGTCGAGATTTCAACAATTTGTAGTTGTAAGTTCTCTGCTCACAGTTTCTTTTCTAGCACTTATCGCCTTGTAGGACTCCTTTTCGGTTTCAAGGTTCCCAGCCAAATTTAACTTGCAAAAATGTAAATGCAGTGTCAATCGCTTTCTACTGTCCACCTTATTACTATTCTTTTGTTCTCTCTCATTAGTAAAGTTTCTGCTCCTAATTCTTCCATATTTATTAACCACCCTGTGTCTTATTGGCTTCACTACATTCCTTGTGTTTGTACCGACTCTACACACACACACACACACACACACACACACATACACACACACTTAGAGGCGTTTATATGTCCAAAGAAAATCTTTTGAACAAATATGAATATCTACATCCCGTCTGATTTTCTGCATGTCCAGTTCTAGAAATAATTATGGACCGACACTTTGTGAAATTGTAGAAAAACCGTCTAGCTAAAATCTTTCAAAAGAAAAGTGTATTTTGTATTCCTGTTAATTAACAGAAACATGAATATCTGATTCAGTGTCATATTTAGAGTAATGTAACTTACCAAGGAGTCAAGGTTTGGCACATATTAAAATTTAGTTTAAGGCACCCAGTGAAATCAAATGTTTGGCAGGATTTTTACACGGGCATCTGCCCTTCTGCCAAAGATAAATCTGAACCCACACTTTAGCAATTTTTGTCACTTCCTGATCCTCTGCCTATGATTATTTGCGTTCACTGCCTAACTTAGTATTGGTAATTAAATTACATCATGTGGTGTGGCTAACTGAACGCTGAAATGAGCGACATGTGACTTGTCTGCTTGTCATTGTAGAGGCTACTTTGTAACGGATGTGAAGTTTTAAGCAATATGTAAGAATGTTTCCTGTCTTTCAAAATAAAATAATTGAAAAAAAAAGTCAAGGTTTTCAAAATTATCTTCAAAGTTCTCGAAAGAGAAAATGAACATTTTCAAAGAAAATGAATTGAAGATTTTCAAGATATGGAAAAGATTTACATTTATATTTACTTAAAATATATATTGTTCAAAAAGCAAGAGAAAATTATACTTACGAGTAAACGGACGACTCAAATCAAAAGAAAATCATTTATGAGATCAGTGTATTGGGTGTATGCATGAGTAAGTGCACCACGTGGTTTAATGAAATTAAAATCTTCGCTTACCATACGACTATTTTTTCTGGATGCGTAGACGTGTTCAGTGTTTTCTTTATTGCATCTTTGAACTAAAAAGGTGAAAGGGATGATATTCCTGGCTTTTGTAGTCCTATCAATAATGGCACTTGATGGACAAGGACATTTAATCAACACACGATTATACTTATTTTTTTAATCATATCACATCGAGCAAGGCGGTAACGCCACTGGTGTGCAGGGGGCTACGTAAGAGTGAAAAGATTGGAAAAGAGAAAGCCGGAAACCACATCCTAAACAGGGAACAAGGCCTGAGCCTCTACACCTGTTCAATAGACGTGGGTGGAGTGTGAACCGGGCGATAGTTTAGTCTATCTACTCAAATTGTTTATTGAATCAAGTAATATAACCATATAAATTTTTCATATCTCTTTCTTTAATGTGATAGATGGGGAAATAAACACACGTACTGAAAAAAGGTACAGTAATAATTTAAAAGATCATAAAAACAGTTCGTAAAATATGGGAGTTTATAATATAAATAATGAACCATTATCGATATTTAACCAACATTCTGACTGTTTTTGTTCCGCAATGCATTCGCGAATGTGGAGGAACCATTTACTTTGGGTCCCTAGAGACCGACCTCATGCAACGTTTCAGAGAACTTATTGATCCCTTGCTAAGGATGCCTATGGCTTAGGTACGATTTAAAGTATGTGCTTAAATATTGCTTTCAACAGCATTTTGTGCTGTGGAAAACCGATTTCCTTATTGGCACTAACTTCGATAAAGGCCACCCAATCTTTGCAACTTCACCCCTGCATTTAGGGCTTTACACCCGCTCCTCTTGTACTTCCCCGTCTTTTTACTTTCTTAATCCTTGTCAATATCTGCAGATTCATCTTCTGCAAAATTGCAAAGTCGAGGCAAAGTCGAGGCTAATTTACTCGGTCACGTGATTAGAGCAACCGCCTTTCACCTATTATCACCACAGATCACTACGCCAACTTCATATTAATCACGTATGTGGAGAATGGATTATTGATTACATATACAGCAAATATAAATGTCCTTCTGCCTCCCTGTTCTCTCGTCCTTGGAGCAGATCTTACATTGTTCCTACATCTTGTCTCCTCGTTATTTCGGCTGCTACCCACCTAAGAAGATCCCAGAACGAGGCTATAACGTTAGTTTTTTCTTTTATCTGTCGTGATGCATAAGGACGTTAGCTTAAATAAATTTCTCAATCTTCCTGTAACTTTTGTATTTGCAATGTTTCTTTTCATGTAGCATGTCCTTTCAGGACGTAGGCGATTATGGGCTTCCACTTGTCACTCATTACACTTTTCCTCTTAGTATCTCTCTCAAACCATGAATCATCATCCGATTGCTCAAGCCCCTCAAGTATGTCTTGCGTTACTTACCCGTCTCTTACCTGTATTCATCCCGTGAGTATTAGATTCTCCACGCCTTCCTTCCTCGTTAGCATCCCAGAAAATTTAACTGTCTGGTCCTGATGTAAAACAACTTTTTTTGTTTGCGTGTTCTTCAAAACCTTATTGCATAGATGTTCGGTCCATGGCATTCTCAGCCTCCTTCTGTAGAACTAAATTTCTGTTGATTCGAGTTTCTTTTTCATCATTGAAGAGATCGTCTCGCAATTCACTGCCATATAGGAGAACAGATATCACATAACAAATCTTCCTGTTATTAAATATTCTACTTAGGTATCAAAATACATAAAATATATCTGTGTATAAATCAGAATAAAATAGTCTCCGCTTGGTGGCAATTTTGACCAACACAGCAGAAAATTACAAAACAAAATCATTAATTTTAATACTCCAACGAATGTACTTAAACAGCCACATTCGATCAAATGGTCTGTCCAATTTTCTATGGGGCACCTATTGTTGTGTCGAAGTCACTATTCATTAGTAATGGTTTGCCAGACCAAATTTCTCAGGCACTATGCTTAGATATTCTCTGTACTTTTTTTTATTAATTTTACTTCATGTCAGACGTAGCTGGGTGATTTAAGGCCGATTTTTTTAACTTGGAACACAGGGTGGATCGAACACGTCACTGAGTATTATTAGAGAACCAGGTATGCTTCGTTAACTATTACACTTGGATTTGTTGGTTCAGTTTTGTTTAATGGCATATCCACATCTGTGCGTTATTTAATGCCAAAAAGTGTACTTTTTAAATTTTTAAATGTTTTGTTATAGTGAGAAGATGTTTTCAGGTTTTGGAGTTTTGAAAAGGCCATTTAAAATTAAAGAAAGAAAGTTTGATTAGTTTAATGCCAAAAAGATTTCTACTATAGATTCGTATGAATACAGTACATATTTTTTGTAAGAAATAAGTCTGTAGATCAGGTTTCATTTATGTATTGTTGTAAAGAGGCCTTTGTCGACAGTCAGATATATTGCTGGTATATATATACGTTTTCTTCAAAAGTATATTGCTGTTAAAATTTTCACTTTTTCTTCAAAAATTACTTCTGGTAATATCTTTTTCTTCATGGATATATTGTTGGTAGATTTTTTTTTCCTTCTAAATTGCATTGCTGATAATATTATTTTCTATAAAAGAGTGTTGCTGGATTTTTCACCATAACAATATATTTTTATACTTTTATAGTGCTTTGACCCAAGTTTTGGGGTTAACTTTTTGCTTATAAATGGGACCCTAAAAGGTGTTACTAACCCAGGACGGGGTAGACGTGGAAAAAACAATAATTAAGAGATGGTTCCATGCTTCTCAACACTTCCCAATAAAAGGCCTTGCTACTGGATGCAGTTCATCGTCCAACCATGGACCCGGATGTAGTTTATCGTCATATCTCATCTGCAGGGGTGTAGTCGGCGTATTCTGAAGCCCCAGGCGACAGGACGGCAGTTGGTTGATTTGCATCATGTCAGCCACTGTTAGGTTATTTAATGTCGACCTTTTGTTAGGTTATAAATGGTGGATTGAACACGCAACATAGTATTAATGGTCGACCATCTCAGTGTAGTTAAAGATTACCCACCATCGAGGTACCTACAAAAGATAGAATTTTTCGCGCTTCTGAGATCGCTGTATGATTGTAACTAGGAACAGGAATTTGGAGCAACGATTTTACAAGCGGATTTTTTTTCACAAACTTTGCCACCAAATCTTTTTTCTACTCAATTCTATTTCACTTGTTTTGTATTCAGTTAATTTTAAATCGAAAGAAATTTAAAGGAAAAATACAAAGGCAACATTTTATTGCTTTAAATCATCGGCCCTACGGCGACTTATTTGAGGGTTGTGATTTGCAAACGGCAAAGGGTTTTTCAATTTAATTCATTCAATAATGACTCATTCACGTTTCTTTCCTTCAGAAATGCAAGTTATGCAATATCTTTTCCCTTTTCAGCTACAATCCCTTCCTAACTCTAGTTTAGATAACATCAATTTCCGCTTGTCACTTGCAGATGTGACCGTCAACACGTGAAAATGCAATTCTGTTGCTGAAAAATTAGCTGTAATTTCCATTATTAGTGTTTCCAAATGAAATCCAGTAAAGCATCTAATCAGGAAGAAATCATAAACGTTAAGATTTTTAACTTAGAGAAAGAGAAAAAATTAAATATCCTATGTGCATTGAAATTATAATAACTTTTCAAAAGACCACAAATACGGATCAATTTATTTTTAGATTTAAAATGCTGTTACTGTGCAAGAATGACTATTAGTCTGTTATTTACATTGTTTTCACTCTTGTCATAATCTTTATTGCCATATTCATAATCACAAGATTTTGGCCGTTGTACCTCCGGCTTTTTCAGATGATTGGAATCTTTGGATGAGAACAACAGTCCGAATAATGAAAATACAGCCTCAACTCAGAAGTATAGATAAATATTATTCTGTTCTTTTAAAATTTCGGATGATACGCTTTGAGGGCTCAGTCAAATGTATCAATTCTGCAACTTCCTCAAATGTATAAATCCTGCAATCGACTGCATCATGAGTTCAATCCTTACTGGATGTCCGATATTTCCGGTTTACTCTTAAAATCCATTACGGCATCTTGGCTTTTTTTTAAAAATAAATATTGCCTCGAGGATCTGTAGTTTGCTTTTGTTGCTTTCTTGGTGAAGGATAGTTGTGTTATTGATACTTATTTTTTTAGATTTTGTATAAAGTCTAACTAGAATAGAACAGTTACTTGATGATCACACCAGATTTAATAAACATATCAGTAACCGTGCCACTAAGCTAAAAGTAAATCTTAATAAAGTAATCACAGCTAACAATGGGGAATAGACAATCTAAAACTTCCCCAAATGATCGGAGATTATAGAGCATGATAAATTTATGATTTTACCAAAACATACAAAAAACTTCATGCGTCATTAGAACACGAAAATTTTCCACATCAGAATTTTTTAATCTTGAAATGCCATGATCATGCACGTGTTACAGCATGAAAAACTGTTCTTTTTATAAATACTTTAGAACATTACTATAATGACTCATTCACGTTTCTTTCCTTGAGAAATGCAAGTTATGCAATATCTTTTCCCTTTTCAGCTAATTAATAAGCGGATTATGCAGTCGATTGCAGGATTTATACATTTGAGGAAGTTGCAGAATTGATACATTTGACTGTGCCCTCAAAGCGTATCGTCCGAAATTTTAAAAGAATGAATTAAATTGAAAAACCCTTTGCCGTTTGCAAATCACAACCCTCAAATAAATCGCCGTACGGCCGATGATTTAAAACAATAAAATGTTGCCTTTGTATTTTTCCTTTAAATTTCTTTCGATTTAAAATTAACTGAATACAAAACAAGTGAAATAGAATTGAGTAGAAAAAAGATTTGGTGGCAAAGCTTGAGAAAAAAAAATCCGCTTTTAAAATCGGCATTAAAATCGTTGCTCCAAATTCCCGTTCCATTTACAATCATACAGCGATCTCAGAAGCGCGAAAAATTCTATCTTTTGTAGGTACCTCGGTGGTGGGTAATCTTTAACTACACTGAGATGGTCGACCATTATAGCTGATTCTATTAATCAATGGCTTTTTGTTAAATGAATGTTGCCTCGAGAATCTGTAGATTGCTTTTGTTCTTTCCTTAGTGTAGGATCGTTGTGTTATCGATCATTATTTTTTATATTGTGAATGTAGACAGGAATGATGCTGTAGCTGTCTAGAAGTGGACGAATGATCAGACATGTGTAATGTAACACTTATGCGATTAATCGAAGGCGTCACTATATAGTTTATAGTCTTTGTTTAGGTATAGGCTAGTATCGCCATATCAACGAGTTTTGGATTTAGACAAACGAAAAGGGCCTGGCAAGTGTCGTCCCAGAGAAAACGTCGATACATTCCTGTTAGAATAATCAGCGGCTCGGTAATGTCAGAAAAAATAATAAAACGGCGATAGTATAGATCATTTCAATGAAGACCCTCACTCGGATAACAGTGGTTGGAACTCAAACTGATATTATAGCTTGGATTTAACAAAATCTGGCTGTATTCCTTTATTAATTTTGGGTTCAGATATTGAGTCACTTTTTTAAAGAACTCACACATTCAATAACTGGAAGAGTGACGCCTGTGTTAAGCAGTCGGGGAGTGTTTGCGCACACGAAGAAGCAGTCGGTAGTTGGACGACAGCGGGATCTACTTTAGCTAAAATTCTCGATTTATACAAAGCGAGCGGCGGTGACGGAATCCCAGTCATAGTACTGAAGAAATGTGCCCCAGAACTCTCCTCTCTCCTCTCTAAAATCTATAACCTCTGCCTATCTGCTTCCTGCTTTCCTGCCTGTTGGAAGTCCTCCTGCGTAGTTCCTATATTTAAGAATTCTGGCGAACCCTCAGACCCCGCCAATTACTGTCCTATTAGTCTCCTTCCGATCTTTGGCAAAGTTTTCGAAGCCATTGTCAACGCCGAGGTGATTCAGCATCTCACGGCCAACAGGCTTCTCTCTGACAAACAGTACGGGTTTCGCTTCACCAGGTCTACTGCTGATATGCCAACGACCATTACCGAGTACATATACCGGGCACTCGACAAGAATGGTGAAGCACGAACCGTTGCCTTGGATATCTCCAAAGCATTCGACAGGGTCCGGCATGCTGGCCTCTTGCGCGAACTGCGGAGCTATGGGATAACTGGACATCTGTTTGACCTCATCCAGTCTTTCCTCTATAAGCGCACATTGAAGGTGGTATTAAATGGGCATGCGTCCCAAAACTACCATACGAACGCGGACGTCCCTCAAGGTTCTATCCTAGGTCCCACACTCTTTCTGATCTACATTAACGATCTCCCCGACACCATTAGATCCCAAGTTGGCATGTATGCCGATGACACAACAATCTACTCTCGCATCGATCAAAAACCAGACGTGGACAACAAAGTGAACCTCGCTGCCGTACTTGAAAAGGACCTCCAATCCGTAGTGGCCTGGGGTAGGAAATGGCTGGTAAATTGCAATGCCTCTAAAACGAAGCTGTTATCAACTAACCACCATAGAAAATCGCATCTACCTCCCATTAGCATGGGACAGGCTAGCCTCCCAGAGAGTAAAATACTACGCCTCCTTGGCCTTACACTTTCGGCGGACCTCAAATGGAATGACTATATAGAATCCATTGCCAAATCTGCTGCTATGAAAGTCGACTCCCTGTGCAGGGCCTGGAAGTTTTCCCACCTGAATCTATTCTGCACATATACAAATCTACCATCCGCTCGTGTATTGAATATTGCTGCCATATCTGGTCGGGTGGCCCTGTTGCTCTCCTTGGGCTTCTTGAAAAAATACAAAGGAGGATCTGTAACGTGGTTGATACTTAATTGGCAGCCCGGCTGCAACCACTCTCTCACTGGCGTGATGTGGCTTCCCTGTGCCTCTTCTCCAAGTACTTTCATGGCTACTGCTCCGATGAGCTTAGATCACTGGTGCCGCCTAAGCACGAATTCACACGAGATACTAGATTAGCAACTAGGTCCCACCCTTTTACAGTTAAACAAATAAGATGTAACCGTAAATTCTACTCCAACAGCTTCTTTTCTCGCGCTTCCGGCCTGTGGAACTCCCTTCCACAAGTCTGCTTTCCCGACAGCTACAATCTCCAGGTGTTTAAATGTAGGGTCAATAGACACCTCCTATCACACTAATTCCCAATTATTCTCAGAACACTCTCATCTACCCAACCCTCATTCTCTGTATCCTGTATACCCGCCTATCCCCCACCCTCTGATATTTCCTATATTTAATCATCATTTCTCCACTCTATGTAGCCCCCTGCGCAGGAGTGGCAGTGACATGCCTTGCTCGGGGTGAAAAGTTTGTAAAAAAAAAAACTTTAACAGCGACCCGCACGACCACGCCTCCTTACCCACGTATTTTTGCTTTTACGGTTGTCACTTTGCTGAGTTTATCTAGAGACGGATGTATCCGCCAATTACATCCGCCTGGTCGGGTGTATATGTCAATTTTTCTCCCGGTTCATCGTCGTTCAAGGTAATATATTAAATATCTGTGTGTATGTGTGTGTGTATTTGTGTATGTGTGTCTGTGTGTGTATGCGTAAAAATCTTTTCAAAATATTTGTAATTTATTTATTAACTGTAAACTTTACATAAAATGAACAGGAGAGGATTACGTTTAGCGTTGTTTTATTTAAAATCTAATATTGGCGCCAAACTTCGTTACCAGTTTCTCCAGTTACCCAGGAATTGCGTGAACTGATTTCACCAGAATCCTTTGTGGTTTCGAAGACAGAATTCCAACGAAAAGAAATCAATGGGTTTTAAGTGAGAACGTTTATAATATAGTTTTTTTCGATCACTATAGCTCTCTCATATATATATATATATATATATATATATATATATGTGTGTGTGTGTGTGTGTGTGTGTGTATGTATATACATATATATATATATATATATATATATATATGTGTGTGTGTGTGTGTGTGTGTGTGTGTGTGTCTGTGTGTGTGTCTGTGTGTGAGTGTGTGTGTGTGCGGTTGGGTGAGTGGATGTATATGTGTATGTATGTATGTGTGTGCATATGTATATACACACACACACACACACACACACACACACACACATATATATATATATATATATATATATATATATATATATATTGCGAATATCATTACATGTCATCTAAAAAGACATTCTTTTCTAAAGAATGTTCCATGGAATTCTAAACAAAGGTCGGAAACCATCTCCAATGCAAACAGAGATCCCATTGTCATTCTTTGTCACATTCATAAATAAGGTTTGCGGCAATTCATGAGAAGATTCATTTTAAATCGCCTTCAGGAAAACTAATAGCATCTAGCAGGGCCGGAAATCTTTCCAAGCAAAAATTCTTGCCCATTGAATATGTATTTCTGAAATGCCAACATAGAATGAGTTTTCATTACAGGCGTCTATTAGGTTAATGAAACTTAACATCATGCGCCCTGATTTTCTTTTACGATTCTAAGACCACTGTGAAATTCCTTCAATATGCCGTGCTATTTCCCTTGTGGCATTTAATGGATGTATGTGTATTCAAAATGGCTACTGATAAATTATAAATTTTTATTAAATATATATTGTATTTTCTCATCGTTGAACAATTGCTCTTAGGAATTACGTATGCGTTAATTCATGAAAATATTTTTTAGGCATCATAATTTTCAATATATACAATGTGGAATACAAAATAATTATTTAAAAATGAAAAAGAAATGAATGACAGAATTTCAGAATATTGCTCTTGGTAAGCGTACATGCTATAATTCTAATATTACCATATAATTATAACGCGTGGAAAAGATTTCTAATTACTGCATTAAATTTTGATATGCGACATGTGATTTCACCGACATAACTAAAATAAAACTTGTCCATTATCACCAAGAGTGAAATTGTTGAAGAATGTAACAAAGATATAAGTTAACCAAATTTTAAGTGGTTACATGAATATTTATCATAATTATGATGTCAGGAAAAACACCTGCAGTAAAAACTGTTATAAAAAGAGCGAATCGAAAAAATAATATATAACATAAGTGTTTAAGTATGAATAGGATTAAATATTTACAACAATAAGGATGAAAATCTGTCTAGCAATGATCAGTTATTCAGTAATACTAACTTGTAAATGTTACAACAACACAAAGCTGGCAGGTGCATTTCATAACTTACAAGCAATAGGGGTTCTTACAGAGAGGCCCATTATATTGAATACCAACAGAGATATGATTTCAAAAAAGAATATATATATAAAATAAATATATTTTAAACAATATATATTCATACATGTATATACAATATATATATATATATATATATATATTGTTAAATACACACACACAGACACACACACACATATATATATATACATTCATGTTATATATATACATAATTATACACAATATATTTGCTTATACCTATACGCAATATATATACAGATATATATATATATAAATATATACAATATATATATAAATATATACAATATATATATATATATATATATATATACGTAAACATATATACATACACAATGAATATATGCATATATATACACTAAATATACACAAAATGTGAACATATATATATATATATATATTCATAGTATTTATGCATGTAGATATATAAAAACCATATATATATATATACGCATATACACAAAAAATGTTTATACGCCCATAAATATCTATATATATATTCACAATATGCATACACATGAATAAGCACAATTATATATACACCTAAATTTATGAACATGTATTTTATTGCACTATATATATATATATATATATATATATATATATATGTATATATATATATATATATAAATTAGAGAAGATTTCCAATATTCAAAGGTGTCGGATGCACATTTCGACATGGGATCTCTAACAGAGATTCAACGTCATGTCTGCGACATTGTTTTGTTCCATATAGCGAAGGCCCTGGGGTAAAGGGGAAAGGGGCAAGGTTAACAACGGTCAGAGATTGAGAGTTCCCTTAAGGTGAGGGAAGTGGAATTTTTTTAAAGCAAAGCAGGACAGGACAGAGCTGGTAGTGGCGCAGGTTACAGGGTGTAGAGACAAGAGATAGACGGGGTATCAAATATCAAATGGTAGAGGCTAGTGGATGTTTACAGGGCTTTGAAACGGTATATCTAGGAGCGGGAGGAATAGATTTAAATGTAAGATCTTAAAAATTTTTAATTAATTTTTACAGGAAGTTATGAATTTAAAGTTATTGAAGAAATATATATATATATATATATATATATATGTGTGTGTGTGTGTGTGTGTGTTAACAAAGGAAAAGAGGGGTTTGGTGAAGGTGTCCATATTTTATCAAGATAGACTGTCTTACTTCCTGGTATGTTGATTTCCGCTTTTTATTTTAATATTTGCCTGTTTAATTTTAGTCTGTTTAATTTTTGCCTGTTTAGTTTTTGTCTTTAATTTGTCTGAATTTTTTGACAGGGATAGTATTTTGCTATTGCAAATAATTTTTGCGTTTAAATCTCGTTTCGACTTAAATGGTTAAAGTTGATGTGGTTTCCGGCATTCCCTTTTCCAATATTTTCACTTTTCTTTTTGGTTTATTCTTTTTTTCAATTGGAGTAGATAGACTGAACGATCGCCCAGTTCAAACTCCACCCACGTCTATTGAACAGGTGTAGAGGCTCATCCCTTGTTTCCTGTTTAGGATGTGGTTCATGGCTTTCTCTTTTCCAATCTATTCACTCTTACGTAGCCCCCTGCACACCACTGGCCTTACCGCCTTGCTCGGGGTGATATGATTAAAAAAAAAAAGACAACTAAAGGAGTTAAATTACTTTTTTAAGGTTAAGATTTTGAGCTGCTTGAAGAGGTATATTTAGTGGGGAAGGAATGGGTTTCAGTATAAGATCTTAAAAAAATTTATTTAAGTTTATTTAATTAAACCTTTTAGGTAGATGCGAGCTAAATGCCAATTTCAGGAAGTTATCAGTTTAAAAATTATTAGAGAAAAATAAAAAATATATATGTGTTAACCAAGGAAAAAAAGGGGTTTAGTAAAAGAATCCATATTTTATAAAGGTAGGCAATTAAAGGAGGTTGGGATAGGAAGGTAGTGGGGTTAAATACTTTTTAAGGTTAACGTTAAGGTAAAATTAAGATTAAAACTTAAATTCAATCCATTTAATTTATACTCTAACATTTACCCAACGGGGATATAAATTCTAAATTTAAGTATTCAAACAATTTGCCTTGTGGCGGCACTTACTGATGAATTCCCTCCTAAGATTCAGTAGACGGCGTTGGTGGGGGTATTTTAATATTGAAATTTTTTCCAGTAAACATAGACAGCGCCTATCACGAAATTTCCTCGGAATACGAGCTGAACCTACTAGTTTCCACCTAATTTCAGGATCCAGCCCTTCTTTCATTTTCCAGAATGCTCGCGAAAGGGTTGTCTGGTGCCTCTGAACGGGGTTCGAAAAAGAGTACCTGTGGTTATACAGTCTTTGTTTGAAAAGACCGGCGGACATACCGATATAGGTTCGGAAGTCGTTTATTTTTTGTTTGATAGAGAAATGCGGGCTTCATAAATCACCTGGGTGGATTTGCATTTTCCCTCCACCGGGCAGGCGTCCACAGAATTACAGCTGCATTCGTTTAGAATTCCGGACCTAGATTCAGCATTGTGCAAATTCACCAGAATACTCCTATTATGAGAACCAATAAGGCTGTCCATATTCGGGGTGCAAGAATAACTCCTGCATATATACAAGTCAACCATCCGTCCGTGCATGGAGTACTGCTGGCATTTATGGTCAGGTGCCCCTGCCGTTCTCCTCAGTGTTCTTGACAAGCTCCAAAGAGTCTGTAATGTGATAGGTACTGATCTGGCGACTCGACTGCAGCCACTTCCCCATCGTCGAAATGTGGCCTCCCTCTGTCTCTTCTATAAATACTTTCATGGCTTCTGCTCGGATGAGCTTAAGTCACTGATGCCTCCTCAACAGGTGTTTACCCGTGCAACCAGACTGGCAACTGGGTCCCACCCATTCACAGTCAGGTTAGCCAAATGCAGACAACAATTCTACTCCTGCAGCTTCCTCTCTCGCACTTCCCGCCTGTGGAAAGAGTTTTTACATCACATGACGCAGAAAGCGACAGACTTTTTTAAATATTTGTAAGCGTGGACCTATCTTTAATAATACAAATTAATGTTGTTCTAAAGAAAAATCTTTTAAGTGTATCTAAAAAATGTTTAACTATTGAAATATTTATAGACATTCAAAACACCTAAGTCCCTTTTTAACGCTAGCCTGTATGTATTTAATTTTAAAATCCAGTATTTTTCTTTCTTTCTATGTATGTAGAACTAAAATCAGAATCTATTAGTAAACATTTGCAGTTTTCGAATGTGTGCCCTGGTTGATTGAAGTGTTCTGCTCTGGGTGAATATTTTTAGTAGTTTTTCCTATACATATTATTAAGTTAGTATACGTGGATTATCACTATGTTATATATATATATATATATATATATATATATATATATATATATATATATATGTTCATAAATGTATACATAATAAACAATATACATACAGACACACATATACATTATATATTTATACACATGCTTTTACATATATATACATTATATATGCACATTATATCCAATATGTATATCAGCAAAATGTATATATATGACTACTTCCAATATATATATATATATGTGTGTGTGTGTGTGTGTGTGTGTGTGTACAAAAATATCAAAATCTAAAGTGATTTATAAATGGAACTTTGTCTGTGTGTGCATGTGTGTGTCCGTTACCTATAAACTCCGAAATGGCTGAACCGATTTTCTTGAAAATTTACACAGTTGTATTATAAGCGTCTGCAAGTGTCCTTAGGTAGGTTTTGTGTCGAGGTTCCCCTGATAAATATCGAAAATCGGTAATGGAAAAAATCGGGTTATAGAAGGAGTGGTCCGATTTTAATCAAATTGGGTACACTCATAGACAAAGACATAAGAAACGACATTCAAAAGTTTCAAGGTTGCAGTTCTTACAATATTGCAGAAAACCGTTAATATATATATATATATATGTATATATATATATAAGGCAAGATGTTTCTGTGTGTGTGTCTGTTTATCTGCCTGTATGTCTGTATTTTTTTCAGCCCTTTTCTTTTATTCATTGCTTCGGGTTTGGCTCTAAGTAAATATAATTGTAGTTCTTAGTCTCAGCCATGATACCATTTACTCAGAGGACTTATTTAGCCTTCAAAATTCAGTTTACAATGAAAACACTTATTTGATATCGATACCAGGAAATCAAAATTTGACTTACATCCATTCATTTTTCTTTCAGTCTACGGTTTCGCTTTAATTGAAAACAACTATTGCTTTTTAGTTTTTCGTGCCAACGTCGAAAGAGTCTGAACTCCAGGACCATGGATTAGTTTTAAAGCTTTCATTACACCCAAGCAACGCCGGGCTATACTGCTAGTACATATATGAATTAATATACATACATAAATATATAATTATATCTCTATATACATATTTATATATATATCTATGTATATAAAAGACAATCTGTGAGTCTGTATGTGAGTATGCACCCCTACATTTTTTTAAGTTACGCCATTTAATCTTTCTAGGGATAAATATAATAGGAAAGTCAGGTCGACACATAATTTTTAAGTTTAAGTTCAGCAATGTTTCCTTTCGCAGTTCTTGGCCAATGGTGCTGATTATTTACATTTGCTCCGTAAAATATCTAATATCTATGATGATTGCTAGATTACGTCACAGAAATCAAGTCACACGTGTTAAACGCGACAAGAGTATGACCCTATTTATTTAATTTTTATTCCGACGTTTTCAAAATTCCTTCAACAAAAATAAGTGAATATTTTCTCCTTCATTTTGAAACAGAAGAAATATAAAAAAGTCCTTTCTCAGACAAAAACAAAATATGTAAAAAAAAAGTGTCAATAGTTAATTTAATCATTTAAGTCTTTTTTTTTCAGATTTTATATTTCATACTTCAGAACATAAAATGTAAAGAAAATAAAGCTCTTTTTTCGAAAAATATTTCATGCAGGAAATCAACTGTCCGTAAATTCGTGTGGCATTAATGTAACTTTTTCCTGTAAGATTAAATGTCTACATTTTTAAATATTTTTCGAAAATTTCTGAACTGAGAGCGTAATATGTTTTAAATTTCTAATTTTAGTAAAACAACATAAATCATGTTTATTGTTATGTTAAATTCATTTAGTTAACAAAAAATGTAAATATTTCCCCCGTAATTTTGAAACAAAAACAAACGCAATGTTGTTCACAATGTCACACAAAACATCAAATCACGTTTACGCAAAAAAAAAAGAAAAAAAGAAAGGAAATTTTTAATCTTTCCTCTACTACTAAAATGATATTAGTTGAACGGGCAACGCCGGGCTATGATGCTAGTATAAATATAACTGTTTCAATATAAATATAAATATATATTACATTGATAAACAATAGATTCTGTAAGGCACCTGTTTTCCAAAGGCACTATATACGGATTCTACAATTACATTTATTATTGTATAAATTATAGTTTTCAGTTTTTTCTTATTTTCAATTAGTCTGACAATTTTATTTTGAATATTATTATTATCAGTCTCTTTTATTTTTCCAGTATATTTATACAACTCTATCTTAATTTTAGAGTATTTTAATTGAAAATCTTGATGGATTATTATTCGGAAAATGTTTCTTAATCAACTCGAGGAATTCTTTACCTAATTTAATGCTAACCATTTGTATGATGGGAGTGTATACGAATAATTTTCTATTTTTATTTTTTATTTTTTCTTCGGGGAATGAATCTTCTCTTTTATCTTGGATTTTAGATCCACTACTTTTAAGGCAGTATTATAAAAAATACTGTACTTATTACATAATTCTTCATTTGCTAAATTTTACTAATTATATATTCTTTGGATGCTTAATAAAGAATGGAGTATGGTTAGAATTTGAGTGGATACATAAAGCATTTTTATTTATTTTTCTGGTATATGTTATTTTCCAAATCTAAAATCACATCGAGGAAATCTACTTTTTTATATTTGTATTAATAGTCACTTTAGTCATTTTTAAATAAACGCTGCCAAAAATGTAGAGAAATGCATACATTTATTTTTTCGAATTCAACCAATATCGGCTAACTTTTAGATCAAGGTCCGAATCTTTGATGACAAATACTTTTCGAATCAATATACAGGGTTCGTCAATAATCAACGACAAACATAATTTCGAGTGACATTTTGTGCACTTTATGCATTTCTCCAAGACGCTTCTCTCAAACTCAAACAAAATCGACTGATAGACTTTCATGTTGCAAAAATTAATGAAAAATGTGGCTTTTTGCAATAGTTTATTTCTCCGATACGCTGAGTTGTATTCCAGCAAAAAATTGATTCTTTTTTGTAACGTCTACCTATCATATGTCATAACAATTTCACGTTTTCTACAAGGTGTCAACCCCTCCAACGTTTCAAGGCCAATGCATCCCTTTCTGCATTACAATGCCATCGCATCACACTACAGGCTCCCGTAACTCCCACTCGCATTCTTCCAATTGTACAGATATCATTCTTGTTTTTTTGTCAAAACTGACAAAGCATGATTCCCATTTTACAAATACAATAGAAACCAATATTTAATTCGCAGTTTTTCAACTTATGCGTCAGTACAAATTCATACTGGAGCTTTCTTAATAATCACTTGATTTTACAATTTCAACATAACCAAAAATCTCCGCGTATACTCAATATAATGTTTGTAATTATTTGAATTTTCTTTAGTGGGGATCGTAGCTTGTTTTACCTTAAAATTTTTAAGACATCTATTTTGCAGAGGACATTCATTTGGGTTAAGATAATTTTTGTTATAAAATTGTTTTTTCACCGCTACACAAGATTTATCGTGTTTCAAAAAAGTAATATTTTAAATACTTCTCTACTTTGTATCGAGCACTTTTAAAATATATTCCAACGATATTGGATTTTTATTGATGTATCGCCGAGATTGATAATATACACAGAAAAGTGTACTACGATATTATTCAGCACAATATCTGATGTTAAACGGATATACATAAAGCGGTACAATTTTTACAATGAGAGACAATACAAAACTTAAAATACAGAGATAAGATGTTAAATCTTAATAGTTACCGAAGAATTCAATCCGAATATTACTCGAATAACACTGAAAAATTACTCCTCGAAAGCTACTACTTTATACTTAAATCGACTATTTCTTCCATGTAGCATTACAACATTGAGAGTGCTGCATGGTTGTCATCCACTCTACAACCGTTATTCTTTTAATTTTTATTATTACTATATATATATATATATATATATATATATATATATATATATATATTGTCATCCGCAGACAGATCTGTTTTGCCGTATCACAGCTCATCAGTACGGTTAGACTCCGATTGCTTTTTTACCCAGGATTGAAACCCGACCGAAATGGCGTCAATCGGCAACTCTACCCTTGGGCTATGGGCGTTCGGTGGAAGTAGGCAAACTTTTTAGCGCATATCATTATACGTGCCCAATAGCTAGAGCGCTCTAATTCATTTCACTGAATGAGCGATGCGTACATGCCAGAGTAGCTACTGTTTATCAAATTCTACTATTTTTCCAGAGTGATCAATCAGGGTGTGAGAGTGTAAATATTGTCATCTGCAGACAGATCTGTTTCGCCGTATCACAGCTCATCAGTACGGTTAGACTCCGATTGCTTTTTTATATATAGTAAAGTGGAATCTTTGGTACTTTGTAAGGTCAATTCCATCAGGGCTTGTAATCCGATCAGAACTCAATATTACGATTTAACAGAGTATTATGAAAATAAATTAGATGCTTTTATAAATCTATTGGTAATAGTTTATTTCGCGGAGCTCTTACAGACCGCTCTTCAGAACAAAATTCTTCCCAAAAATGAATGAGTTAGATTTATTCAGACGAAAAGTGGGAGGACAGAGAAAAAGATGAGCGCGGGAGTTAGATAATGCAGTGTTAGTTCTTAAGAGAGGCTGTGTTTCTATCCCAGGCGAAAAGACATGGAATTTTAGTTGGTCATTCTCAAACACAGGATAAAAAATTTAGGGGCCGTGTTTTCACCATAAGAATTGAATTGTTCGATTTTTCTTTTACTTCTCTCGGTAATACTAATATCTTCGTTTTGTAAATACTAATCATTTATCTTTCTTGTTTTATGACAGTAATACTTTTATCGAGCATGATAAGAATGTTAAAAAAAGAGAGGATAAGCATTAATCATTATTATTAATTCCGATGCCAACAATAATATTTCATAAAAATTAAAGTAGCAATAACAATAGCGTTAATTAACTAATAAAACTATAATATTAGCGATAACTAAATAATTAAAATACAAAGAAATAATAGATATAACATCTTTAACGGGATATTATCTGCTCATACTTAAGGGTTGTTTAAGGGGTTTATATTATATACATGCACATTAATCTTTAGTTGCACACCTAAATGAATATCACAACGTAAATATTTACGTGCATATATACGCATAGATATAAAAAATTGACATAATTATATATATATATATATATATATATATATATATATGTCTACATAGAACCACATGTACATATATGCATACAATTCTACCTACATATCCATACCCACGCATACATATGTATCCATATACATATATATACGCATTCGTCCACATACACGTATTTATAAACATCATAGTGTTACTACAAGTTCAACTCAAATTAAATTAATGATTGGGTTTTTTTACACGAATTAATTTTAGTGAGGTTATATATCAGTTTTTGACCAATTAAAACTTTTAAGTGTAACTTCAATTTTCTTATGGAATTTTATATCTATTTTTGTGTCAGCATTTGAAAATGAGTTCATTCCTCTGGTTTAATATTTAACTGGAATTTTTATATTTTGTTATAATACATACATACATACATACATACATACATAGTCATCCACAGACAGATTTGTTTCGCTGTATCACAGCTCATCATTACGGTTAGACAGCCGATTACTTTTTACCCGACGAAATTGGCGTCAGTCGGCGGTTCTACCTCTGAGCAACGGGCGCTCGGTAGAAGGAGGCAGACATTTTAGCTTGTATATTATCATTATACATGTCCAATAACTGCGAGTGTTCTCATTCATTGCTGAATGAACGAGTAGGTACTGTTTTCAAAGTCTACCATTCTTCCAGAGTGCTCAATCAGGGTGTGAGAGCGTATATATATATATATATATTAATGTTATTGCGTATATTTCTATGCGTCTGTGAGAGGAATGTTTCTAGATGTCATTTCAATCTAGCTCGCTGAATTATAGCGAGATTTTGCAATGCTTCTATTTTGTTTATTTTTTTCTTTTTATATTTTCGTTTATGTATAAATGTGAGGAATGTCTACTCTTTTGTTTTCATTTTATTTACTTTCATGTATTATTTCGACATATGTTAGATTCTTGGAAAATGTATCTCTAGAAAGATACTGAAATAATATTTTCTTTTAAGCAAATCTTTATTCTTCATGTAACGCTATTATTATCATTTCATTTATTATTTTTATCATTTTAAAATCTTTTCTCCGTTCAGGATTTTGTTTTTTTATATTTAGGCTGACATTAGTGAATTCAAAGTACCTCGTCCTTTCAATATGTAATGAGTATATATCAATATCTGTTTTTTCTTCTGTTAGAAGATACGGATTTTTATTTCACAAGATGTTTCCTCCATGTACATATTTTTGCACTGAACACATTTTATATAGTAAATTCCAATATTTTTAAATGTGTTTGGCAAATATTTTTCTTACTGTTTATATCGCTAATACTTTTAGAGGTATTGTTAACAATCCTCGTGTTAAAGATGGCTAATTTGTTTTGGAGTTGAGTGAAATGACTGTTGGTGTGTGCTATTATGAAATTTGTGAAAAGTACAGAGTATCCATAAAGTTCGTGTGTATTTCAAAAAAATTATAACTTTATTTGTATTTGCGATAGAAATAATTTGTAAAAAGGACTCGAGAGAAGTAAATTTATATTTTGAAGGTTTTATTGAAATTTTATTTAAGCATCCACATGTCATCCATCACTAACAATACAAAGTGTAATACGACTTTGCAATTCAAAGAAAATATTTGCCGACTGATTTACAGTAATGCCTCAAAACACATTAGTTATTTATCTTTTAAATCTTCTAATGAATTGGTTTGATTGCATACACAATTGTTTTCACATGTCAGTTGAAACCATGAATCAAATTGATTCTGAAAAAAGAAAATATTTTTTTACTTATCAATAACTATATTTAAATCTATGTACATTAAACTTTATAACATTTATTACAAATTATTTTAATCACAAAATACAAGTAAACTTATAAATATTTGAACACGAACTTTACGGACATTTTGTATAATTTTCTTTTTGGTTTTCTGCTATTTGTAAGATGGTATTTTCAGCGTTGTGTTAGAAATCCTCTGGTTAGTGGAGAAGATTGTTTGTTGATAGAATGAAACAACTTACAGTATCTCACAAGTTTGATTCCAAATTTACAAAGTGGTCCCGCAAGTGTGTGATGATTATCAGCAAACTCTCGATTCCTCTAAAGAATCATTTCAAAGTCCTTCTATCCACAGCAGACAAACTTGAATGTTTTGCTCTCAAATTCTCTTCCAACTCAACACTTGATTCTTCTGAAGTACCTGCATCCGATTTGGGTCCTAGAACAGTGGCATAACGCCGTTTCTGGTCTCGAACATTATTCATAGACTATACTCTCATAAGTCTAGTGAAAGTGATGGAATTTCAGTCATCATTCTGATGAAATGTACCCCACTGAGCTAGCTCCTGTCCTCTCTAAACCTTATGACTACTGATTCACTGCTTTCTGCTATTTTGCTTGTTGGAGAATCTGTAGCTATCCTCTGTAGTTCTCGTTTTTAAGAGTTTATATGAACCCTACGGCCTCTCTAACTATCACCTTATTAGCGTTTTACTGCCTTTTAGCTTAGTATTCGAGACTTTTATCAATGCTGAAGTATTTAAACATCTCACATCTCATGATCAACTTTCTGACAAACAATATTGCATTCGCTTCGCTAGATCTTCTGCTGATGCGCTAACGGCCATCATTAAGTATGTATTACAGGCTCTTTATAATAACAGCAAAGCTCTAGATATCTAGAAAGATTTACACAGGGTTCAGCATGCTGGCTTTATGCACAAGCTCTAGTGCTACGGCAGTTCTCAACGATTGTTTGATTTAAACTAATCGTTCTTGTAAAATCGTGAAATGAATTTTGTCTTCAACGGGCAAACTCCCAGGTCAATTTACACAAGCGCGATCGTTCTTCAAGTATTTATCTTAGGTCCTACGCTTTCTGTGATCTTCAACAATGATCTTTCTGATGCAATCATTTCCTAAGTAAGCATCTATGCAGATGACACCAACGTCTTGACAAGATATCTGTCAAGGATAATAAAGTAAACGTGGCTACTGCTCTTGAGAAGGACGTCCTGTCACTGATGGAATGTGGTAAGAAATGCCTCGTAAATTTTAATGCTTCCAAAACGAAACTTCTCTAATCACCATAAACTTTCCTACCACTATTGGAATGGACGATACTTGTGTCCTGGAGAGCAACACACCGCACCTCATTTGACTCATTTTTTCAGCCGACCTGAAGTGGAAAACTATATCGAATCGACAGACACATCTACTGCTACGAAATTCGGGTCTCTGTTTCAGGCCAGAGAGTTTTTTCTTTTTTTTTTTTGACAGAATCGATCATGCACATTGATATATCTAACATTGGTACGTCTATTGAATGCTGTTTTCATATCTTGCCCCTGCTATTCATCTCGACGTTCTTGACAAAATCTAAAGAAGGATCTGGAAGGTAATAGATCCTGACTTTGATTCTCAATTTAGTTACTCTCTCAGCCAGATGGAACTCACATCAAGTATATTCATAGCAAGAGATCTGATGAGATTTTCTCCCTCGGGTGCATGAATTTAAACGTGATATTAGATTGGCATCTGGGTCCCACTGTTTTTACCATTGAAATAAAAAAATGTTATCACTTCTCTTCTAACAGTTTCTTTTCTCGCACTTCCCAACTGATGATCTACCTTCTATTTACTTCATTCCCTTACAGCTACAATCTGTACAAATTTAAATGCCACGTCAATTGCCATCTTTTCTCTCCTTGAATCCCGTTCATCTATCTTTTTTCGACACACTCTCTTTCTCTCATTTTAAACTCTTTTTTATCATTGCGCACTATTGACGCCCCCATCTTGCCTAGGGGAAAGGATTAAAAATTAATGTTTCCTATTCTTTGGCGTACGTGACCCGAGTGTTTACGGTTTGTAGGTGTGACGGTACCTTTAAACGGTGTTAAGATCTTAAATAAAATTTCAACTAACTTTGGAATTGCCCTATTAATTTCTGATACAATGGGTCTACGATAATTTTTTCTTAGGCCATATAGTGTGGGTAGTATTCTATTAATTTGGAAAAATGTTTTTTTCTTTTTTAAATAGATTATTGCTTTGAATCTCTGTTTATTGTTTGTACAGTGGTTTGTGTGTAGGTGTTGTTACTTAGGAGAGATTCAATTTTTTCAAAATTGATATTTGTGTCCATTACGACTATTCAATCTTATTTGTTGGATGTCTACCTAATACTTATAAAGAAATGAAATAATACAAAATCAATTTCATCTTTATATATATATATATATATATATATATATATATATATATATATATTAACCGTCCGCTATGCACCTACACAGATAAGCTTTTCTTCAAAAACACACGATTACACACTTAAGTGTCCAAATAATTCTCCGCATTTTCTTTTGGTTTAATACAGGCGACACATATATTTCTAATAAGAAATAAGTGAAAATCATCACATACCACAATATTTTCTTTTTTGCTTTTTCTATATTTTATGACATGAATATATGTTAAAATAACTTTAACGTGTACTATATTTTTCTGTTAAACTCTTCAACATCGGGATTGGGCATATGTAAATATAAAATTGGACATTGGTGTCAACACTTAAAGGCGATCGTCTGTTTCATGTGAAACGCATTCGTCAAGACTGACGATTGCGTTTAACATGAATAAAACTGTCACCTCTGGTTGCTGGAACATACACGTCAATCATGAAACAGACGCCATTGATTGTTGACTTTAATGAGGATAGTCTAAAAGATTTTAACTAATTAATATAAAATATCAGTTAGATAAAATTAGAGAGCCTAATCGATATTGTGTGGCGTTTGTAAGTAAGTGTGTGTGTAAGTCAGTGAATGTGTAAGTAAGTATGTCTGTAAGTGTGTGTGTTTAAGTAAGTAAGGTTCAGTGCGTGTAAGTGTGAGTATGTAAGTGTGTGTGTAAGTAAGTGTGTGTTAGTAAATATGTGTGTAAATAAGTGTGTATGTGTATGTATGCAAGTAAGTAAGTTTGTGTGTGTAAGCAAGTGTGTGTAAGTAAGTAGGTGTGTGTGTAAGTAAGTAGGTGTGTGTGTAAGTAAGTAAGTGTGTGTGTGTAAGTAAATAAGTGTGTGTAAGTGTTTGTGTGTGTGTCAGTAAGTAAGTAAGTAAGTTTTTTTGTGTGTGTAAGTAAAAGTTTTTCTCTTTCATTCCAAACAGAAGACACTAATTTCGCAAATATACCTTAACGGCTTTAATATATTTAGAAAACAGCTAATGTTTGTCTTTCACTCTTAAATGAAGATGTAAAATAGAACTGTCCGCCATGTTCTACAAAGGCAATAGAATATAGATAATTTAAGCCCGGTGGTTTGTAGAACTTTTTGCCCATTTTTCCGCTACGATGCTCGCTGGTAACTGGGCAGTCTGGATGCTTCGGTTGTTGCTAATGACTTTAATTCGTTTCTCTCCTCGTTGTCTTCACTTGATAACAGTGCCCAAACACTGCCCGTCAGCACTCTCTAATTTTGCTAGCACCCAATCACATAGTAATACAATGAGGATAATAGCAAAAGGATCCTTTTTATCATCCTAAGATTACTTTAAATCTTCTCTAAACTTTGGAAAATTCATTCTGCTGCAGAAGAGAGCATTGCTGGCCAAAGAGTGTAATGCAGACAGTGAACAACAACAGCAATCAACCAGCAAGCATCCACTGACCTAAACGTATCCCTGGCGCGGAGTAATTTCCAGCTGCTATGACTTGCTCAGAAAAAAAAGTAAAAGGAGTTTATTTACTCTTCCAATGTGAACTTCGATCAAAAATAGGTTTTAATCCGCCGTTCATGTTTGAGCGTACTTATTACTATGACAGTAGATGAGCCGGCTTTCGTAAATTGACCAACTTCCGAAATATGATATTCTAAGTCACTGACGAGTAACTAAGAAAACTGAAATTAAATGATTGTCACGGTTAAATAAGGCATGCTATGTGATCGAACACACGAAATGATGCACACATATCTAAACAAAAGAAAATACAAAATATGGCTATACTTAGTGTTATCCTTTCACGCTATGTCCTGTTATTCGTATGGTGCTATAAAAAATGCGATTACAGATGCATTATGTTATTCCAATCTGTTATACTGCCCTTCTACGAGGAATGGACTGTTCCTTTGACAATATATAATTACCTGTGTGACTTTCAGTTAGCACTCGATGGCTGTTAACTGCCTTGCGAGTCGTCAAACTCTCTACCTTCGGGCGGAGAGTAATGACCCAGTCGAAGGGTAGAGTCTCGTGTGGAGAAAATCAGACAGAAATCTTTGCTGGGGCTATATCGACCGGATTACCCACATTTAAAAGGTCTTGTGCCATATTTTGCCTTAAGTGGGAAGGCAATAAATAACGCAGCTGACAGCAGTTAAGTACGACAGCTAGTAGGCAGTTAAAGCTAGCTACTAACCATGCAATAAGCAACGTAACTGTACCGCTCGGACTTACTTATTTCGATGAAGTTATTATTAACACTTACCTTCAACATATGTTATTTTTATACTAATAGACTGTTTTGAACCTACCTTCTTTTTCCGTGTCTTACATCCAACCAAACCAGTCACTACAATTTTGCGGCGAAGTTTCGCCACCACTCAACAAAAAATTGGCGAAAACATTTTGCCTTAAGATTTGCCACAAGAAATTGACAATGATGATCCACAACACAATCTTATATGAATTAATTAATGCACAATTATTTTGGAGTATAAGAAAAAGAATTTGAGCTATAAAGAGAGTTTATACGAACATTATTTTCTTTTTAATAAAATATGTCCACATAGTTACAGACAATCTATATTCTCTATACTTGACTGGCGATCAGTCTAGCAGAATGACAACAGACTACCTAGACGCACCCACTAATTCTACGGCGTCAAACTGGCATCGAAACTTACGTTGCATGGCTTTTATGTGTGATTTCTATAAATATTTAAATGCGAATTGTTCTAATAACCACTCGTCACGGGTACCTCGACCGCATGAATTGAAACGAGCTTGTAGATTGACGATTAGGTTTCATAATTTTGCTGTTAAAATAGAAAAGTGTAACCGTCTGATGTATTCTAATAGTTTACACATCTTGCCAGTGGAATTCGCATTCTATTTATTAGCACCCCTTGCGTACAATCTTCACAGATTTAAATGCAACATCAACTGCCAGATTATTTTATGTTGTTATTTTTCCTCACTAAAATCGTTTCATTTTCCCCCAGTAGATTCTTGCCAGTTAATGTGGGTAAAGCCTTACATGGGGTGAAATGATTAATAAAACGACACCTATTTTTAAAGTGATTTTCCCATTTGGTGTATCACTGGATGACAGACAAAGAAAGATAGGCAGAAAAGAAATAAATAAAGAACGCTGGACGGAAAATTAACAAAGAAAAACAATGGGTGGTCAAAAAAAAAACCAGGGAGAAAAGAATGGGTAGAAAGACAGAAATAAAAAAAATGGGCGGAAAAGAAACAAAGAAAAAGATAAATAAAAACCCGACAAAAGAAATATGAGTGGAAAGAAAGAAACAAAGAATGATGAGCGGAAAAGAAAAAAAAAGATGAGTAAAAAAGAAACAAAACAGAAAGTTGGGCAGAAAAGAAAAAAAAGAAAGATGGGTGGAAAAGAAACAAACAGAGAAGGTTGGGTGGAAAAGAAACAAAATAGGAAAATAGGTGAAAAACAAAGAAAGAAAGATGGCTTGAAAGAAAGAAACAGACAGAAAAATTGCGTGGAAAGAAGGAAACAAAGGAAGATTGGGTGGAAAGGAATGAAAAAAAAAATTGGAGGAATAGAAAGAAAGAAAGAAAGAAAGAAAGAAAGAAAGAAAGAAAGATTGGCAGAAAATAAAAAAAAGATGGGTGGAAAAAAATAAACATTGAAAGATGGGAGGAATGAAACAAAGAAAAAATATCGGTAAATATAGATAGGGGCAACAAACGAAACATAGAAAAAAGATGGTTGGAAAAACAGAATTAAAGAAAGATTGGCGGAAAAGAAACAAAGGATGAAAGATTAGATGAAAAGAAACAAAAATGATGAGAGGAAAGAAATAAAAAATAGGTGGGCAGAAATAAAAGAAGGGCGGACAGAAAAGAAACAAATGAAAAAAGTTTGGAAAAAAAACAAAGGAAGAAGGATGGGTAGAAAAGAAAGAAAGAAAGAAAGAAAGAAAGAAAGAATAGTGGAAAGAAAAAATGAACAATGGCTGAAAAAGAAACAAAGAATATTGATGGGCGAAAAAGAAACGAAGAAAAGTAGGTAAAAATAAACGATGGGTGGAAAAGAGCCAAAACGTGAAAGATGGACAGAAAGAAATGATGAAAGAAAGATGGGTGAAAAAACAAAGAAAGTAAGATGGATAGAAAGAAAAAAAGAAAACTGTGTAGACGAAATAAAGATTAGCGGAAATGAAACAAAGATGGAGAGAAAAAAAGCGAGAAACAAAGTTTAGTAGAAAAAAAAAGAAAGAAAGATTAGCGGAAAGGAAGAAACACTTAAAAAATGAGTGGAAAGATTGGTGAAATGAAAGAAACAAAGAATAATGGGCAGAAAAGAATGGGAGACTAGAAAAAAGAAACAAAGAAAGAAAGATAAGCGGAAATAAACAATGAAAGATGGGTGGAAAAGAAAAAAGGAACAATGATTAGTGAAAAGAAAAATAAAGAAAGATGAGTTGAAAAAAGATGAATGAAAAAAAACAAAGAAAGATGAGTGGAAAGTTTGGTGAAATGAAAGAAACAAAGAAAAATTGGCGGAATAAAACAAAGAAAAATGGACTGAAAGAAAAATGGGCAGAAAAGATACAAACAATGGCAGAATGATGGGCGGAAATAAACAATGAAAAATGGGTAAAAAGAAACAAAGTAATTATGATTGGTGGGGAAAAAAGAAAGAATGAAGGGTGAAAAAAAAAGAATCAAAGACAAAAGATGTGTAGAAAGATAGACACAAAGAAAGATGGGTGGAAAAGAAACAAAGAAAGAAAGATGGGAAAAAATAACAAAGAACGAAAGATGGGCGGAAAAGGAACAAAGAAAAAATGAGCGAAAAAGAAACAAAAAACGAAAGATTGGTGGAAAAGAAACACAGAAAGAATGATGTGTCGAAAGAAAGAAAAAAAAAGAAAAAAGAAACAAAGATGGACGGAAAAGAAACAAACGAAAAATGTGAGGAAAAGAAGCAAAAAAAAAATGGTGGGAAAGAAAGAAAATAAGAAAGAAGGGCGGAAATGAAAAAAGAAACAAAGAAAGATTGGTAGAAAAAAAAGAAAGAAAAGAAGGTGTACGGAAAGAAACAAAGAAAGAAAAAATTGGCCGAAAAGAAACAAAGAAAGAAAGATTGGCAAAAACAAATAAAGAAAGAATGATGTGTGGAAAAGAAACCTAGAAAGAATGACGGGTGGAAAGAAAAACCAAAAATTAGAGTGAAGGAAAAGAAACGAAGAAAGAAAGATAAGTAGAAAGAAACAAAGAAAGAAAAAAGAAAAAGAAAAAAAGTCGGAAAGAAGGAAACATGGGAAAAAGAATAAAGGAGAGATAGAAAAATAAAGCAAGGACAGATAGAGCAAAAGAAGGCGTGTTCGACGTAAATATACTTGACACGCATAATAATTCTATGGTTTCAATATCTATGGAGAGGAAAATAATTCAAGCAAACACATGAAACGTATAGATAGGGAAAGACAGGGATTTAATTGCCGGGATCGAAATGTCTTTCCAAAAGAGAAATAAAAGAAAAGGACGTTTCCCAGTCGGGGAAATGAGGATGACAAAACAGTTTGAACGACAGCCTATTTTTAGCCAGTCAAAAATTAGAAAGATTCAAAGTCTCATTTTGATCGACTTTCGGTTTCATTTTGATCGACTTTCGGCTAACAATCCCAATACCATCGATAAATAAATCATTTCGTGTGATAGGAGAACCAAGAAATGCTCGGCATCGAAATCACAGCGTGATTGACTTTGAACTACTGTTGTTAATAACACTTATTTCTAATCTTCCATCTGAGTCATAGCTATTGCATGTCTTTGTTGTGGTGTGGCAGAAAAACGGCTTTAGACACACTAAGCTTAAGTGTAATAATTACGATATACGTGCTTTAGTCTTTTCATAAACACTGGATCGGTGCATTTCCTGCAAATGGGCGGGCTGTAAAGAGTGATTATTAAAAAGGGCTTAGCCTAATATCCAATGAATCAATTCATGTAAATACCCAGGTAGACCCCAAATTATATCTCGCGGGAATTGGAAAAATAAAGTGCTTACTCATGTATATATACATCTATAATTCTGTGAAAATGACAAATTATTTAATACACATATTCCAAACAAGTATATACATGCAAAATTAATGAAGTGTTAAAATTTTCAAAGTTTCTTACACTCATTATAGTATAATCCAATTAAATTTCAAGAGGTCATATGTCCTGAAATATGGATAAACTGAAATTACTTTTCTCTTCCTTTTGATTGTCGATTCTGCAGTAAAATTCCATCATAGAAGGCTCCATTCATGTTGCTGATATAAGAAAATAAATTGGAAGCCTTTACAAATCCATCGGTAATAGTTTATTTCACGGAAAAACCGCTCCTTAGACCAAAATTCTTTACGAAATGAATGGGTTAGATTTATCCAGACGAAAAGAATCGTGGAGGTGCAAGAAAGAAGGAACAAAATATCGAGGGGCTTAGATATACAATGTTGATCATTAAATGTGACTGTTTGTATATTCCAGGCGATAAGATAATATTAGACTGAACTTTTTGATGGCCATTCCCAAATACATGACAGGAAATTGAGGAAGAATCGAATTGTTAGATTTTTATATTAATTCCTACGGTAATAATAATATCTTCATTTTTTAAATACTTATCTTCTTGGTCTTATGACAATAATATTGTTATCAAACATGATAAGAATGTTATATATATATATATATATATATATATATATATATATATATATATATATATAGTATATTCTATATTTAGTGTATTACGCTGAGTCAAAGCTTTCAGCACGCATGAGCCATCTTCAGAGTAGTTCTATGGACAGTAACATAATGATATCCACTATCAAAGAGGATATTCTCTTGTGTTGACATAAAATATTGACATAAAATATTGCTATGCGACAATACCGGTGACCAAATTACTAATTTATGACGTGCATCTTCTAACTAGCGTAATAGAAAATATCCAAATGTTGAACAATTGATGTCTTTATTTTCTTTAGAAATTAGATCTAAAATACAATATTTACAACAGCTCATGATTAAACATAATAAACATGCATTATCTATTATATATATATATATATATATATATATATATATATATATATATATATATATATTCCATTCGTAAATGAGTTCTTACACGACTCAGGTTTCTACCAGGAGTGTTGTCTTTAGACGATTGTACGGTTTTTTTTAAGACGCACATGTAAATGTGCTTTTCTTTACGCTCACGTGGCAGGGAATTTTTGAACCCGCAAATTTTAAAGTTACAAGGAATTACAACGTTATACATACTTGTCATTTAAAAATTTAAATTTGCGCGTTCAAAATTTCCATGCCACGTGGGTGTTAAATAAAACACCGTTACGTTAGTGTTCTTAAAAAAAAATACGGTAAAAGTTAAAATCACTTATTGAATTTCACCTGAAGACAACACTCGTGGTAGAAACTTGAGTCGCTTAAAAACTCGTTTACAAATGTAAAATATTCAAAAATTCTACAATATAATTGCATTGAACACTTGTTTATACAAATGGCAACTGGTCTAATCATTTATTTCTGACCAGAAACTAAGTAATTAATATATATATATACATATATAATGTGTAGAAAATTGTCACTTATCAGAGAGATGCTATTTCAGCCATACCGGCTTCGAAGTTCCGTAGGAAAATTCTTGTAATATCCTCACCCATCAGAGTTATTTGATTATATTCTACAGCTATTTCCAAAACTTTTCTTATTTATATGAATTTTGGTGTAATTTGGAATCTTTGTGTGTAAGTTTCTTTAGTGATGTAGGATTTGTTGACTCCTATATATAATGCTCATTTTACGAATAAGCCTTAGAATTGCATTTTAACATATGTGAATAGACGTACGAAATTTATTTTCAATTCCCAATGATTAAAGTGTCCATTTTTTATTATTTTATATCAATATCTTTCAAAATGTAACTTCTGATATTATATGAAGCCCATCATAAATTTAAAAAAGAAAACATATATTTAAATCTTTGTATTCATTCAACATTAACAGAGTATGCGGTGCAGGATTCATTTTTGTAATTGTACCTATCGGCGTAAGTTGCTCAAATTATATATATATATATATATATATATATATATATATATATATATATATATATCACGATAAAGTCTGCCTTCTTCTACCGAGCGGCCATAGCTCAGAGATAGAATCGCCGGTGTCAATTCGGTTGGGTTTCAATCATAGCAAGAAGCAATCGGATCTATAAACATACTGATGAGCTGTGATACAGCGAAACATATGTCTGAAGATGACTATATATATATATATTTATTATAAATTATGTTTTAGAACATGTACATAAGTTCTTCTATATATGTCCTCCAAACAATGAAACAACCATATGATTGTAGGGAAGAGGACATATATAGAAGAAATTATGTACATGTTCTAAAACATAATTTATAATAAATATTCACTTCTCTGTACATCGAGCACTGTTTTAAATTAATATTTTGGACGGGAAAAAAAATTTTCTTTTTTCTCTCCTCATTCTATACTCACTCGTATATATATATATATATATATATATATATATATATATATATATATATACATATATATATATATATATATATATATATATGTATACTAGCTGCATAGCTCGGCATTGCTCGGATTTTTTGTGGTTATGTTGAAATGCTAAGGTCAAGTACATATTCAAAAAGCTCCAGTATGAAATTTCTGTGAAGCGTAACATAAAATAAATGCGAAGAACACATTGGTTTATATTGTATTTTCAAAACGTGATTCATGCTGGGTCAATTTTGCCAAAAATGAGAATGATGTCCAATTAGAAGAGCAGTGTCGGGCGTAATGGAAGCCTGTAATGTGATGCGATGATGTTGTGATGAAGAAGAAGAGGATACATTGTCCCTGCCACATCGGAGGGTTTGGCACCTTGTGAAATTGTTATGGTATATCATAAGATAGAAGTTACAAGGAAATGATTTTTGTTTGGTGCAACTAAGCGTTTCAGAGGAATAAACGATCGTAAAAGCACATTTTCCATTAATTTCTGCCGAACCCTTTGTGTCAATTAAAATTGATCTACTAGTGAGTCGATTTTAGTTGAGCAAAATATCTTGGAAACATGCATAATAAGTGCGCAAAAGTACTCGAAATTTTGCTTGTCGTTGATTTGTATTGTGTGGGTCATTTATTTTTGTAAAAAAACTTTTCATTTTTTTTAATTATTTTGGTGCATAAATTATAAATTAAATATTGTAATTAATTAATTTTTAAAGAAAAGTATTTTGTCTGAGTAAGGAACATGGGATGTGCGTTGTGGTACAGTGGATATCGGCTCGGAACGAGAAACCGAGGAGCCGAGTTCAAATTCCATTTGAATCCATTGTATTTACTTTCGCGCAAATACTCTTGGGAAAGGTATTAATCCGTCTCTTCCTTCCAGTTATGGGTTAAATAGCAGGACGGACTGGGTTCTATAGCCTTGGTCGGCAACCAATCTACCGCAGAAAGCAATGGTAACCTACTGCGGGATAAGTTGGATGGTCATGTCTCGAAAGAGACATGACCACCCAAGCGTGTATCACGTATGGCACTTAACTGACTAGTGGTACTATACAATACAACTTTTACGTTAATACCCATATTTAATTAGACGTACTGTTTATTTTAAACAGTATATTAATTTTTGTTTACCGCCTCTAATATTTACTCTCCTCATTATTCGATAAAACGTATATCTATCATAAACTTGTGAAATTTACATATCTGTTCAGTTAATATTACGTAAAAAAATGTTTTTCTACATAAATAATACGACATATTTTGTTTAAACCGTTTTAGTTGATACTCATTTTTTGAGTAGACGGTCTGTTTATACATTAAACAGTTTATTATTTTCGTATTGGCAAGAAGTAAATTATATTGAAACTAAATCAATATACTACTTAATAAATAAACGGAACAGCTACTCAAATATGAATATTCACTAAAAATAACGTTTAAGTAATAATAAATTTATATCTCAGAATTCCACATTGTGTTTCGAAATTCATAAATCGTAAGGACTTACCAAAGTAAATCTCCAATCGATTAGAAGGTAAGATGGTATATAATTTTAAAATCTATATGAAAAATATATTTTTCACATGTTCTCGAATACATGACGTATACAAATTAATATCTGAATTCCTCACTGGAGAATGTCTGAACGTTGCTGTTAATAAATACTATTGTGTCATGTGTATTGACAAGAACGGGATTATGTTGAAAAATAAATAGCTGCAATATAAAATAAATGCTGTTTTCATCAACAGGTTTGTGGACTTATTGATGTAGCAACACATAAAACCTCCATCTGAAAACGACGTCGTTATTTTGTGAAGCATCTTATTTTCATTCGCTTCGTTGATCATTTGAAATCGGTTTGTATTAGGTCGTGGTTTCCGTCCCTATCCGCCAATAACGCTTTCGAACGTGACTGTTTTAATGAGAAAACTCTTGACGTCCTGACAGCTTGGTAGCCGGGCGTGGAAAAACAGCGAGAATAACCGCGCCTTTCTTCTAACGCATCGGTACACTCGGGACGTATTGATCTCGCCAAGAGCCAACCAATATCCGCATATGTTTGGAAGAACCGACACTTTGGTATTTGTGTTAGACGGAGGAAAATAAACAAATGTAAAGCCGGCATTTTCATTCTATACGGCGATGTCGGCATAACCGAAGTATTGTTCCAATTATATTTTAGTGATGATTATGCGGAGATGACATAATTTGTCCAGAAAAAATTATAAATGTAATTCATAAAATCAAATACTGTATTCAATAAATTTGATGGTTAATCTTCGTTACTTGTGCAAGTTTATACGTCTTAGAAAACGCAAGACCGAAAGTATGGCATACCCAGTAAGGACTGAACTTACAACTCAACCGTAATAGCTTCTAGTGAGACAAGCTTAGTAAACATTACACTACATCGAGTTGCTCATTGTTGATCATATAAACACAGTTTGGATGTGGTACAAGTTCAAAAGTATGAGGATCCAACTAAATATCCAGTTGTTATAGGTTCGAGCGAGACAACCTTACTAATCATTACACCACATCGAGTTGTCCAGATATGATTTTCAAAGCGTAGTTTAAATGTGGCAAAAAAGCCGAAAGTATGCCGTATCTAGTGAGGATCAAACTCACTATTCAGTTTCTGAGAAAAGCTCGGAAACAAACTAAACATAATTAAAGACAAACATAAAAATATGTAAATGTTGGATGTTGGATATCATGTTTTTCTAATGTAAATATTTTTCTATGCCGTTTCATGCAATCATCGTTCTTCCCATTTTCTTTTTTTTTTTGCTAGCTCTAATAAAGGTTGCCATTTTTTATTTCCCACCAAACAATATTCTGCCATCATTTTACACAATCTCATTAAGTATATTAATGTTGATTGCTGCTGATTATCTTGATTTCAATCTGTCCTGTGAGTATCAGATTTTCCAAGCCTTTCTTCCTCATTATGTGCCCAAGAAATTTTAGTTGTTCCATTCTGATGTTATTTTTAGAATCTCCTTTAGTTCCGATTTCTACGAAACAATGTTGTTCTCGTGGATTTTATCCATGATGCAATCAATTTTTTTTTGTTCTTAGAGGAAAAACGAACACGAATTTTCACGGTTTCCTTTTCGTTTTTATCTGGAAATTTTGATGTAGTCTTGGTTAGGACATTGACAAAAGTTTTCCGTTGACAGTACCACGTTTTGAATTGAAAATTATCCTCTTCTAAGATATGTATTAAAGTATTTTAACTACATTAATAGCTTGGGAATGTAAATTTAGACATTCCGAAAAAAAAGTTTATGAGAACGATTGGTTTTCTTTTTTAGGAAAAATTTCTTTGATTGATGGATTCTTTGTTTCTCTTTCTTTTCCTTAGTCCTCTGTTAGATTCTTTGTTTCCTTCTTTTTTTTGCCGGCTGTATTTTAACTACCTTAGCCTATAGGTCACACACTGGCTATCCAGTTGACTTTCCCACCCTCGCTTTGCTACTACTTTCTGACCAAAAAGTTATATTTTTATTTTCTTACCTGACTGGCAGAACTATGTGTGTGTTGGGATGGATTCAACTGTCTTAAATATTTTTAAAAGTAAGTTATTTTTTGCTTAATTTTAAAATTTTCATGCTTAATTGAACGATTGGTTTTCTTTTTCAAGCAGTAATTTCTTTGACCGGTGGACTTTAAGTAAGTTAGAACTTAGCAAGTCACCACCATTAGCTTTTTGGGTTTGTTTTTTTTTGTAATTGGAGTAGATAGACCAAACTATCGCCCGGTTTACAATCCACCCACGTCTATTGAATATGTGAAGAGGTTCATCCCGTTTTCCCTGTTTAGGATGTGGTTTCCGGCTTTCTCTTTTCTCTCCTCAGACCTCAGTATTGGTGTTTTCGTGATTTTCCTGCGATGCGCTTGGCTGGAGGCAACGTCTGATCATTGTGAGTGTACCGGGTTAGCAGTTTCCTGGTTGCTGCTCCCGACTGGCAGTTAAGAGCCCTAACTCTTGCGTAGCGTCAAGAGCGGCTGCTCTGATCAACAGTTGCCGGGGTTCTTGTAGTGCCATGTCGCGCATGGATAGGTTTCCCTGCAAGCGCTTTCGGTGGGCAACCCCGGGGCCACACTTTGCTGCAGCCGGAGCCAGTTCCTATCGCAGCGCACATCGTGGATAATGACCGCCTGCATCCTCTACTCAAGGTCTCTCCCTACCAACAAATTTGAACATCATAAACGGAAGCAGAAATAACCCTAAACCAGTCAAACACATATCACCAAAATCTCTTAAAATTTCTTTTACTAACATCCGAGGCATTCGTACTAACTTTTGTAGCCTAGAAGCTTTCCTCCATGAAAAGTCCCCTGACATCCTAGCGCTCTGTGGGACTAACCTCAACTCATAAATTCCCTCCTCTGACCTCTTGATCCCTGGTTATCTTCCCCTCTTAAGGAAGGATTCCATTGTCCACATGCATGGGCTGGGAGTCTACGTTAGTGAACACCTCCCTGTAGCTAGGGTGACTTCACTCGAATCCAACGCCCACCAATATGTATGTCTCCGTCTATCATTCCTCAGATCGGTTAGCTACCCTTGTCTTTATTTTACCGTTCCCCTTCTTCCGACTGCATTCTACTAGACAGAATTTCTGATAATATAGATAAGGCTACTTCCTTCCACACATTCGCTCACATATTTGTATTCGGAGACCTTAACGCCCATCATGCTGAGTGGCTTAAACATTCTGTTACTGATTCAGCAGTCATACACGCCATGAACTTTGCTATATACCAATCCCTTACGCAAGTAGTGGACTTCCCCGCACGCTTTCCAAGCAATCCCTCGGGACACACCTCTCTACTAGATATATGCTTTACCT
Organism: Ascarosepion bandense; assembly: GCA_037127315.1. Classification (NCBI taxonomy): domain Eukaryota; kingdom Metazoa; phylum Mollusca; class Cephalopoda; order Sepiida; family Sepiidae; genus Ascarosepion; species Ascarosepion bandense. Next base: position 652,985 of record JBBBDQ010000691.1, on the reverse strand, counting down.
CTGCACGTGACTCCTACCAGGTCTCGCAGCTTTGCCCTATCGGCAACTCAGACCATGCTGTTCTCTCTCTTAATATTTATCTCCACTCTCACTCCCCTCAGGAGCCCCCTAATTATAGGACCTCCTATTGCTACCAAAGAGCTGACTGGGACACCTTCCGCGGCTTTCTTCGTGACGTCCCTTGGGGAAAAGTGTTCGATCTTCCAGTTGATGACTCTGTCTCTGAGATTTCGTCCTCGGTGAAAGCTGGCATTGATGCCTTTATACCTACCAGGAAGTTTCGTTTCAAACCTCATTCCTCCTCTTGGTTCTCTCCTGCCTGATCGGCAGCCATTGCCCACAAAAATCACTACTTTCCACTATTTCGGAGACAGTCATCTGAACACAACAGGCGCCTATTCATCTGCTCGTAATGAGTGGAAAAGAATCCTGAATGACGCCAAGCGGTTGTTTGCTGAGAATGAGACAGATCATGGCTGATTGCAAGTGCGGCTCCAAAGATTATTGGCGATCATGCAAACGGATACTGAACAATAGAAAATCCTCTATCCCTCCTTTAATCAACTAATTCGAGATCATCACATCATCAGCGAACAAGATTGAGTGCTTTGCTCTCAGATTCTCATCCAACTCCACTTTTGACTCATCTGAAGTTCTCTCACCCGATTTCCCTATCAGAACTGATGCTAAACTGTCTGATATATACATGACCCTGACAGTAGTATCCCGTGTATTATCAAAACTGGACCCCCCACAAGGCAAGCGGTGGTGATGGAATCCCATTGATTGTCCTTAAGAAATGTGCCCCTGAACTCTCCTCTTTCCTCTCTAAACTCTATAACTACTACCTCTCTGATTACTGATTTCCTGCATGCTGGACGTTCTCTTCTGTTGTTCCTGTTTTCAAGAACTCTGGTGAACACTCGGACCCATCCAACTATCGCCCTATCAACCTCCTACCTATTTTCAGGAAGGTGTTCGAGGCCATTATTAATGCTGAAATAGTTCAACATCTTACTGCCCATAAACTCTTCTGCGACAGGCAGTATGGCTCCCGCTTTGCCAGGTCCACGGCCGACATACTAACGACGATTAACGGAGTACATGTTCCAGGCCCTTGAAGAGTCCGGCGAGACTCGTGCTGTTGCTCTGGACATCTCCAAGGCTTTTGACAGTGTTTGGCACTCTGGCCTTCTATGCAAGCCACGGGGTTACGGTATTACCGGAACGCTGTTGTCTCTCAGGGCTCTATCCTAGGCCCGACGCTCTTCCTTATTTTTATAAATGACCTCCAAGATGAGATCAAGAACCCAGTAGGCATCTACGCAGATGACACCACAATTTGCTCCTGCATCAGTAAGAAACTAGGCGTGGCGGACAAACATAATCTCGCTGCTGATGTTAAGAGGGATCTACATTCTGTGGTGAATTGGAGTAAGAAGTGGCTTGTAAATTTCAATGCGTCTTAGACCAAGCTGCTGCCTGTCAATCATCACAGGCAACCTCTCCTGTCTCCCATAAGCATGGACCAAGCGATTCTTCTCGAGAGCAATACTCTGCGCCTCCTCGCCCTTACACTCTCTTCTGATTTCAAGTGGAACCACTACATTAAGTCAATAGCTAAATCCACTGCTAGGAAGTTTGGGCCACTGTGTCGGGCCAGGATGTTTTTGCCGCCTGAAACCATCCTGCATATATACAAATTAACCATTCGTCCGTGCATGGAGTACTGCTGCCATATATGGTCAGGTTCCCCTGCTGTTCATATCCGTGTTCTTGACAAAGGAGAATCAGTAATGTGATAGGTACCGACTTAGCGGCTCGACTACAGCCACTTTCCCACCGACGGGATGTGGCTTCCCTTTGTCTCTTCTATAAACTCTTCAATGGATTCTGCACGAACAAACTTATGTCACTGGTGTCAACGCAACAGGTGTTTACACGTGCAACCAGAGTGGCAACTTGGTCTCACCCATTCGCAGTTAGATCAACCAAATGCAGACCACAATTCTACTCATTCATCTTCTTTTCTCGCACTTCCCGTCTGTGGAACTAGCTTCCTTATTCTTGCTTTCCTGACGGCTACAACCCCAGGAATTTAAATGCAAGGTCAATACCAATCTCTTCACCACTTTACTCTAGTTTGTCCACACCAGCCTGCATATCCTTTCTTTTCTCTCTACCTTTGCAACTGTTATCAAACCTGTATTCCCATCCTTCTCTTGCTCCTTTCTAACTTGTTCGTCCTTCTCTTTACTCTCCTCTAATCTTTTTACTCTCATGTAGCCCCCTGCACATCAGTGGCGTTACCGCCTTGCTTGGGGTGATATGATTAAAAGAAATGTATATTATAGCAAATAAAATTCCAAGTTCTACATGCGCTGTATAGCTATTTCAGCGAGAAAAATCTCGCTTTTTCAGCGACGATCAAACCATTTTTTAATTGAAATATGGTACAAAAATGAACATACCGGAAAGAGCCTAAAAGCATAGCCATACACATGAAGTTTGCATAAAAAGTAGGGGATTTGTGTTATGAATAAATGGAACAAGGAGATAATAATTGAAATTGAAATTTATTACGGTGACGACACATTCTAATGATTTCTCTACCTTTATTCAGAAGTACATTCAGATATCGAAATTTCAAAATCATAATTTTTCTATTATATATATATATATATATATATATATATATATATATATATATACCAAGAGAGAGACAGAGAGTGAAATAAATTGAAACAAAAAGATAGCGAGAGAATAAGAAAGATAGAGTCAGACAGAGCTACAGAGAGACTGATACATAGATAGAAGTACAGAGTAAAGATACTGAAAGAGATAGAAACAGAGAAATCAAAGTAACGTGATAGACAAACGGAGGGATACAGAGTTCCGTACGCATGTTGAAATTTTCCTCTGATATTCTCTTCAAACTCGATGTTCCCTATTAATATATCTTTCGTTGAATCTACTTTTATTATTTTTAAATACACTAATCAACACCACCCACGTTCTGTGTTCCTTGAATAAAAAATATACACTTTCTTTATAAATACTTATTTCGTATGGATGCAATTAATCTTTCCTTTACATACCTCATAAGCACGATTTTATTTATTTTACCTACTTTTTCTTCTTTTCTTCTACTTTTTCTATCTTTTCTTTTTCTTCAAGGATGTGCGTTGTGATACAGTGGATATCGGCTCGGAACGAGAAACCGGGGAGCCGAGTTCGAGTTCGAATTCCAGTTGAATCCATTGTATTCACTTACGCGTAAATGCCCTTGGGAAAGGTATTAATCCGTCTCTTCCTTCCAGTTATGGGTTAAATAGCAGGACAGATTGGGTTCTCTAGTCTTGGTTGGCAATCAGTCTACCGCAGAAAGCAATGGCAACCTACTGCGGGATAATCTTCTGCCCGATCAGTCATGCCTCTTTCGAGACATGATCGCCCAAGCGTGTATCACGTATGGCAATTAACTGACTGACTTTTTCTTCTATTCGACTTTCCTCTCATTGTATTATTTTATCCGCATCGCTTTCTGCAAAGTAATCCAGAAAGTAACTTAACCCTCTAGGGCCATTCGTATCATATTTGATACAGTATTTCCCTATAAGGAAACATTTGGTATTTCCCTATAAGGAAACATTTGGTATTCATTGACTGAGCAGTCAGTACTGCTTTCATTTGAAATTTATAAAATATTTCTCTTAAAAAATTTTTCAGGAAAATATTTCTTTCAAGGCTTGTTTTCATACTGTATCAAATATGATACGAATGGCCCTAGAGGGTTAAGGCGAAGACTAATGAGGTCAATACCGGCCACCGCCACTTAAAGAGTTGAGTTACTAAACAAAGACTGATACCTAGAAAAGACATGGCAAAGAACAACGAGAAAACTATGTGGATGGATAGTAACTCTCTATATTTCTTAAAAGAGTTATTCTCGGAATTTTCAGATGGCCCAGTTGAAAAGAAGTTGGTTGAAATAATCCAAAAAGGACCTGAGCCAAATAGTTCTATGTTCAATATCACAGAAGAGGTAAAAAAAAAAAAACTTGAAGAATTCAATTATTAAAGGGAATTAACTGATATCTTAGATATCGGGAAACGGTAGGCTGTAAGGAACAATCTAAATAAAAAGATTGGTTCGAAAGTTTAATGGATTTCACCTGAAGAAGTCGCAGTGTACAAAGGATGAAACACGTGAATATTGCACTAAAGAGAACAATGTAAATATTGAAGAAGGATGGTAAATAAAAGTCCTGACTATAAAGGATCAGAAACCGTGAAAGGCATAAGCGGCTACTTCTGCAAAGACCTTGCCCATGTAAAGAGAAATATTTCATATGATGTCGGTTCCACAAACTGCGATGAATCTATTTGTTTTCACTGCTAGCTTTGAAGATTAAAACCACAAGCATGACCCGCAGTTATTCCCGATATTAATCATAAATAGCAGTTTCCAGTGTGACTTTCATAAATTCATAAAGTCCAATGTCAAGCGTTTTATTCGATAATCTCTTCACCACGTGCATATTAAATCTTCCTCGTCGTGTCAGTATAGGTTTACAAGGTGAAAATCGGATCCTTCTTGTTCAAGGACAGGCTCGTTCCCAGTACCATTCGCGTGATTGATGACCATGACTCTCCTCACAACCAACATAAAATAAATATAACTTCCAATTATGACACGAAATGTCGAATCGCTTTAATTTTACGCAACCACTCATAGTCATCGACAAAAAGAAGATCCCAAAAAGCCACTTACAGGAGGGGGAAAATAAAATAAAACAAATAATACCTGGAAGGGTTATCACAGAGGATGGAAATTACGACATAGATCAGAAAACGCATTGGCATAGAGAAGAACGCATTCCAAAAGCTACTTAGAGACAGAAAGATCTCATTAGAAACAAAGAGAAGAGTGGTAGATTCCTATGTGCTATATGTGGTTCTCTATGGCCGCAAATATTGGACAATCTGTTAAAAGATAAAGAAGAGAAGCTTAAAGCAACAGAAATGTGGTTCTACAGAAGGATACTGAGAATACCATGAACCGAACAAATGAGCAACGAAATTGTGTTGAAGAGGATGCAAACGAAAAGAAAACTTAAACTTAGCATTAGGAAGCGTCAGCTGAGGTTTGGGGACACGTAATGAGGAAGAAGTGTTTGGAGAATCTAATACTCACAGGACGGATAGAGAGAACCAGAAAGACGGGAAAGCAGCACGAGTCATATTTAATGGGCTTAAGCAAAGAGATGGTGGAACGAGGTTTGGGACAGATACCAAGAGGAAAATTATTAAAAGCAACAAGTGACAAGGAATAGTAGCAAGCGGAGGTTCACTGCTGGAAGTTGTTGGGCCATGTTTGCTTTCAAAGTTCGACGTTATTAATATAGTTTGAATTATGATTGGTTTTTAAAGCGGTGACAAATGTAAAGTATTAACCAACTCCTCTTTATTCCTCGTTATAACAAAGTTGCCTTATAGTGTCACATTTTAAATGCAAGATCTTAGATTATTAAAATTACTGTTGCCATATATAGTCAGGTTCTGCTGTTTTTTCATCTCGGGGTTCTGGACGAAATCAAAAAAGGATCTGCAATATAATCATTCCTAATATGGCTGCTCGCTTTTAAACACTTTCTCACCGACGGAATGTGGCTTCTCTCTGTCTTTTCTACAAGTATTTTTACGGTTTTTGCTCTGACGGGCTTCATTTCCTGTTGCTTGGCGAAGATGAATTTACTCAGGCAACTAGATTGGCAACTCATTCGCACCATGTTATTGTCAAAATTGACAAAGGTAACTCTCACTTTTTCTATATTGTTTTTTTTCTTTCACTTCTTGCCTATGGAAATCCCTTTCCTATGTCTGCTTCTCTGATAATTCCAATCCCTAAAAGGTTAAATGTAGCGTTAATTGCCATCTTCCATGCGATCTCTCTCTTACCCTTTCTATATCATCATCTATACTATTTTTTTCTGTCATCCGTCTCCATTCATTATAAATATCTAGGCACCAGTGGCAGTACTGCTTTGCTTGGGGTGAAACGATTATATATATAAAAAAACAGAGTACCAAATATACTTATTAAATAACTGATGTACAAAATGTGATGGGTGAATTGCGCATTTGACTCTACTGTATAGTAAATCATTTGGGAACCGTCTGTGAGAAAAAGAGCAAAAAGCCAGAATTCACATCGCCCGAAAGCTGGAAATGGCAAGCTTGGAACTCTCGCCGGAATCTCTAATGTGATCATTTCAGAGTTTTTCATTGTCAATCTGAGGACAGTGCATCGCATTCGTAAAGAATTGGATTATATAAAGAGGCAACATCATAGTGTCTGGAGTGATTACTAGAGATGCCATTGTTACGCATCCATTTCTCGTCACACAGAGCAACAGACTCAACATAAAGGCTTACATTAAGTGTCGTGAGTAGCAGTGCTGTAGTGCTGCCCTGAGTCAAGAGGGTGGTTGCTAGAAGACTCTATATTTAACAACAGGAGACTGCACTTTTTCACAAAAGCAGGAAAGGCCAGTCCTAACACCTAGCCACCGAAAACATAAGACTAGAACCTACTTTGGGCTCAGTTGAGCGAGAAACAAACACAACTTCTAACATCGAAGAAGAAGAAGAATTTAGTCATAATTCCCAAACTTAAACTAGGAGACCGACCAGAAGAGTTACAGGAATTTCCGATGTCATCTGGAGGATGTGCTTGAAGCTAATAACAATTTTATTGAATACATTTACTCTTTAGTATTTGAACATGTTGTGTAATTTTGACAATATATGTGTTAAAATGATTTTTCAGTGTTATTTTCAATTGTGCATATATTAGACGACAATTCAACCAACGCACCCTGTAAGAAGTTAAAGATAAATATAGTGCGTTTGATTCTCACTGTGTGCTCCGCACGTATGTCTTTGTGCCGAATGGAACTAAACCTAATATCTAAAGATTTTATACATCTGTCACTTTGATTTTGGATTAGTGGTGCAGTGGATATTGACTGTGAGTGACAAATTATGGCACCAAGTTCGAAATCCACTTGAATTCGTTGCATTCTCTTACGTGCAAATACCCTTGGAAAAGGTATTAATCCGTCTCTTCCCTCCAGTTATGGGTTAAAGAACAGACAGATAAGGTTCTTTAGCCTTGGCTGACGATCAATCTATCGCAGAAAATAATGGCAACTTACTGCGAGATAATTTTCTGCCCTTTTAAGACAGTATCGCCCAAAGGTGTATTACGTATGGCACTTAACTGACTGACTGAATCTAACTCACTAAGTTTTCTGGGTTTGTGCCAAGATAAATTAAGCTGGAAATGTGGATAGGATAGTTGTTCGGGATGCAAAATTGGAGATCCGATTTCGAATTTTATCCGGATTTCTTACATTCATTATATTCATTTACACGCAAATACCCATGAAAAAAGGTATGAATTCATCTAAAATCCCCAACTATGGATTAAACAGGGTTAGAGGGCTTTGGTTAAATTATAGAAATGGTAACTCAATAAATACACTCATATTCCAATATTTTGTACCTTTCCTGAGGATGCATCGATCCGTGAAAAGTTACAAGAATTCTTCAGACGTCAGAGTTCAGGTTGGTTGACTATTCCTCTTATTTATGTATTGATTCTTTAGCTGCACATCAATATCTATAGGCTATTCATGCCGAGATCTATTTTATGCGTTATTTGTTTTTGTTTTTTTTTTGTGGAGGGGGGTTTATAATAGTTTTAGTGAGTGTTACCAATCAACCTCTAGATGGTGATGTGGGTTCATACATTTCCCAAGAGTATTTATGCATATTTATGCGTAATATATTAAAGCGAATACAACTGAAGTTGAAAATCTCTTATGCGATTAAAAATTTTAAGTCATTATCCATTATCCATTATACACACCCAAGCCTGCAGCTCCTGGTATTCCCAAGTCGTCACTCATTTAAATACTGGCGAGGCTCGACGTTGCTTAACTTCGGTGAGCTTACATAGACCAGTGTTTCTATATGAAATGGCCGTAAGCCTTGAGAGTTGACAATTCAAGGGGCGGTGAAAAGCTTCTCATCAGTTTATGGTTAGTAGATGTTAGTCACGATATTTAAATTCTGTACAAAATAAGTAGTTTGATACGAAACAATTCTAAATGAAATATAAGAAAATTCTTAAATTATTTGGGAGAGGTAATCATATAATCTGTCAGTCAGTTAAGTGCCATACGTGATATACGCTTGGACGATCTTTCAAGACATGACTAACTGAGCAGAAAAGTAGGTTGCGGTTGACTGGTTGCCAGCGAAATCTATAGAAACCAATCTGTTCTGTTATTTAACTCGTAACTGGAAGAAAGGAAAAATTAATAACTTCCCAAGGGTATTTGCGCGAAAGTGAATGCAACGAATTCTACTTGAATTCGAATTTGGCTCCCCGATTTCCAATTCCAAGATCCACTGCACCACGACATTCATCTTAAAATCACGTAATATGGGACCTATGCTTAGGATATTGGAACTGCTTATGTTTCACTAGAGAAAAAGTTTAATATATATGTATAGATAGATAATAATAACTACTTAGACTCTGCATGAATGCGCTCCGTAAATTTATGCCAATATAAACCTTCGAAAAAACCATTAACAAACAGAACCTAAATCCGTTACAATCCGGCGTACTAAGTCGTCGGATAAATGGGGAGAAATAAAAAAGAAACAAGCGGAACACGAACAAACATTCAATATTCCGCAGTAAAGAAAATGTGCTCAATACGAAAGTACTAAAATACAATAGTAGAGCAAAAACACGCAAAAAATCTAAAGTGAGCCAAAACCTTCCGTGGTTTCACACTACGGATCGTCAGGGAAAAGGCTTTTCCCTGATGATCCGTAGTATGAAACCGCGGTAGGTTTTGGCTCACTTTAGATTTTTCGTATATATATATATATATATATATATATATATATATATATATATATATACTAGCAGTATAGCCCGGTGTTGCTCGGCTGTAATGAAAGCTTTAAAACTAATCCATAGTCCTGGAGCTCAGACTCTTTGGACGTTGGCACGAAAGACTAAAAAGCAATAGTTGTTTCCAGTTAAAGCGAAACCGAAGACTGAAAGAAAAATGAATGGATGTAAGTCAAATTTTGATTTCCTGGTATCGATATCAAATAAGTTTTTTTCGTTGTAAACTGAATTTTGAAGGCTAAATAAGTCCTCTGAGGAAATGGTATCATGGCTGAGACTAAGAACTACAATTATACCTACTTAGAACCAAACCCGAAGCAAAAACTAAAATAAAAGGGTACAAAAAATTATTTGGATCAGACCCGGTAGGATATCGGATTATCGATTTCCAATATCGGAGTCAAATAAGTCATCCAAGGATAGAACTGCAACTTTGAAACTTCTGAATATCGTTTCTTATGTCATTGTCTATTAGTGTATCAAATTTGATTAAAATCGGACCACTCCTCTATAACCCAATTTTTTTCGATTATCGATGTTCGATATCATTCGGGAGTACCTCGGCACAAAACCCGTGGCTAAGAACATTCGCAGACGCTTATAGTACACTGTGTAAATTTTCAAGAAGATCGGTTCAGCCGGACACACACACACACACAGACACACACACATCCAGACAAAGTTTCATTTATAAATAAGTTTAGATAAAAATCATGGCGTAAGTACATTTACTTTTCACCGGACTTATAAAACTTGAGATAAAGCGAACATAACCTTAACAACATGCGATAAATTGATGTAAATGACGCCCTAGCGAACTAAGTAAAACTGAGAAAAAACAATTAAACCAGTTAGTATAAATAATGAGGAAAGAACGAACCATTAACTGCAAATATAGAAAACACATGATTGTCAATAAAAGCAAGGGAATAATGTATTGAGGATAACTACATAAAACGCGTATCGAAATTTTTCTATCTGAGTATTGTCGCTGAATAAGAAAAACAAAGATGACATTCAAAAAATGATAATGATAATATACACGCTGAAATGTCTATCTCCTTCTACAGTGTGCCCGTAGCTCAGAGGTAAAATCGCCGACTGATGGTCATTTCGGTTGGGTTTCAATCCTGAGTTAAAATCAATATGCTGTCTAACCGTACTGATGAGCTGTGATACCAGCGAGACAGATCTGTCTGCGGAAGACTATATCTAATATATATATATAGCACTGTGCCAAAGTAATACAACAAGTACTATTTTACATTTTATGAGGCATATTGACTGAAAATAAACAATTTAATTAAAGTAATTTTATTTGATTTACACAACAAATGCTTTAACAAGAAAAAATACTTGTTACAAAATAAATTTAATATTTAGAATAATAGCCTTTTGCTTTGATCACAGCTTCATTCTGTCTGACAATGAAACTACAAGCTTCTTTAATGTATTTAACGGTATCTCCTGCCAAGCAGCTTGTATTTGTTCCCAAAGTGTGTCTTGCGAAGTAACATTAAATTTCTCAATATTTTTATCCAAAATATTTAATAGATGTTCAATAGAGTAGTTTCAAAATAAGTTGTTTAATAGAAAATAGGAAAGATTATATAAATCTTCTTTTTAATACATTTCTTTTACCACTAGTTTTAAATAATCAATATTTATTAGCAATTTACTTGGCTTTTCAGCATGTAGTTGAATTTCAGTGAGGATTTTAGGAAAATTGCCTCGATCCTAATACGTGCAAAAGTGTTAGGCCAGGGATGATTCATACTTTATTTTAATGCCTCATAAAAGATAAAATAGTTCTAGTCCTAATACATTTGCACAGTAATATATATATATATATACATATATATATATATATAACTAAATAGACTCTGTAAGTATGCAGGCCGTAAATTTATACTAAAATAAACCTCCGAAAAAACCATTAACAAACAGAACCTAAATCCGTTACAATCCGGTGTACTAAGACGTCGGATAAATGGGGAGAAAAAAAAAAGAAACCCGCGGAACAAGAACAAAACATTCAATACTCCGCAGTAAAGAGAAAACCCCAAACGGAACCAAACACAAGAAAAAGTGCTCAATACAAAGCACGAAAGAAAGGTTCAATAGTAGAGCAAAAACACACAAAAATCTAGAGTGAGCCAAAACCTACCGCGGTTTCACACTACGGAGCCTTGGCCCTGATGATCCGTAGTGTGAAACCGCGGTAGGTTTTGGCTCACTCTAGATTTTTGTATATATATATATATATATATATATATATATATTCTATTTAAAAACGAGTTATTACGCGACATAACTTTCTACCATGAGTGGTGTCTTCAGGTGATTTTCAATAATAATAATTGCAATAATGTGCTATATTAAAAACTTTAAATTTATTTGCTTGTAAGCTTAAAATAGATTCTTCGTGACCATTTATTATAAAAAATGAGAAATTTCTCACTTAAAATATTGCATTCCAATTTTATAGTTTTAGCTGTAATATTTTAAGTAAGAAATCTCTTGTTTTTTACTTCACTACAATATCTTGAATTTTACTTTTCCAAGTTTAGTAACTTGTTCTGTTCTTTTCCAGGTTAATATAATCTTCAGAATATTACTTCACATGTGCGTACTTTTCCATGGAATTAATGATTTTTTCAGACATTGCTATTAATTTAATACAAATTTAATTTTGAAAGCCACATACAAAGATATTATAAAGAAAACAGATTTACTTGCAATCGCTTAATAAATCAACAAAAACTGATTATTTACAATTAATTCTGTTAATCAATTCAGAGAAAATGATAAGCAATAATCAAGGTTCGATTGACAGAAATGATAAAATATATCATCAGAATTTAAATGATGAAAACCGCATGCAAAGATATGAAACAGAAAAAAACACTATAATAATATTATTAGAAGCGCTAGTCACTCACTTATGTATTTAGTAAGTAGTTTTTCTCCCTTTTCGAACTTCACACATTTTGATGTAACTTGTTTTCTAACTGAGCCAAAATTAAAAAATTCTCTTTTCAAAATGTCGCTAACTAGAAGTTCTATCTAACTTTGTAAATTGTTTGAATTTTGGTTCGTAACTGAATTAGCTGTGAAGCTTAAAACCTACCGAGATTCATTCAATGTGGGGTTTCAGAATATAGTCAACCACTGCAGTAGTTAAATGACTAAAATGCATTTATAATTAATATATCGGACGGGGGATAGTTATTTGTGGTTTAGAACATTCACAAGTAAATTTGGAGACAAGTACGAATTGTCGTTTTTCGACTTGAGTCGTCTCTCCTGGAACAAATTACTATAGTAAGGTGAGATATACCTGTATTAACAGATATGAATATATCAGGATAATGAAAGAAAGTATTGCTAGAATCTAGCATATTGTCACCCTTCAAATATAACACTAAATGTTTCATGATGTTTTTTGCAATATGTTCCGACCTATGGATATAAAATGCAAGTAAGGTGTTGTATGACAATATTACATGTGTACTCATTATGAAACTTTCATTAAGGACCAGTGGTAATTGCGCTTTAAATTTATAAAATCTTTCTTCAAACATTTATCTGGAAAACAGACTTCTCAAGTCCCGTAACCGTTATTGCTCTTTCCAGTAGAGACAAAAGCTTCCTTCAGAACTTTTTAGTTGAAGTAGTGTGGTCATCATCAAAAGGTCCAACCCAAAATGCCAAATACAGATGGGGGATACCAAAATCAAGCAATTACAAAAATTTAAATACCTAGGAAGTGTTCTAACAGAAGATGGAAAGTGCAACACAGAGATCCGAAGGCAAATTGGCATGGCAAAGACACGTTCCAGAAGCTGAGTAAAGTACTAACACAGGAAAATCTCACTAGAAACAAAGGAAAGAGTGCTGGATTGCTATGTGATGTCAGTTCTTCGGTACGGCAGTGAATCATGGACAATATCATCGAAAATGAGGACAAAACTAGAAGCAGCGGAAATGTGGTTCTAGAGAAGAATGCTGCGGATATCGTGGACTGAGCATGCAAGCAACGATGAGGTGTTGGAAAGAATGGCAACAAAAAGAAAATTAATTCTGAGCATCAGAAAGAGACAACTGAAGTTTCTGGGAGACGCAATGAGGAAGGAGAGCTTGGAGAAACTGATACTGACTGGCCAGATAGAAGGAAACAGAGACAGAGAAAGGCAGCGGATAATCTATTTGCAGGGCCTGATCAGGTGGATGACGGACAGGGGGTTGCAAGGAGTAACAGGAGCAAACATACTAAGCGCCACAAGGGATTGGGAGACATGGAGAACCATGATCGCCTATGTCCTGAAGGGAAGGGCACATAGAAGAAGAAGAACTGTGGAATCTCAATATCTTGAGGTCACTAATTGCTCGTTACATATGATCTTCATATTAGTTACTGCTGTTCTTGAAAGCCGTCAACTGATGCGGTCTGTTATTTCCTAATTTTTTGTTCTATATTACCAGTACACTGAGTACGAAGGAGAATCGTTTTCGCTTAGATAGACAGACTTCATACGCCCTAAATCATTTGTAATCATTGATCTAAGAAAACGTCTGAATACAGCTGCTGGTTGAGATGCTTCTGAAGTATTTTGGCGTCACGTTTGACAAGCATTTGAAAGTCTCGATCTGGCGAGGCTAGTTAAGCAGATGATTCAAGTTTTCGGGTTAAGATTTGTGTTTTGTAACTGTATTCTAGGTTCAATTTCTTTGTCTCTTATACTTTATGACAATTAGGGGAAAAGTAACTACAAGGAAATTGTAGTTAAAAATCAAACTACACGACTGAAATTGTGCAAAGCATGAAAGGATTGCGGTTTGGAAATTGTAAAGCCATAAGGTTATAGGAAAATTGTGAGAAAAAGACAGAGAGAGAGACAGAGAGAGACAGAGAGAGTGATTAGTGTGAATTACTCAATGTCAGGAAACTGAAAAAGAATAATGAAATGAGCAGATTTACCTCGCTAGATCCTGTAAATTTTATATTTTAGAAGAATAGATGGGGAAGAAGAGACAGACAGATAGATAGAGAGACAGACAGACAGACAAACAGATAGACGGAGAGAGAGAGAGAGAGAGGTAAATGGAGAGATAGATGAAGAGAGAGTAAGATAGATAGATAGATAGATAGATAGATAGATAGATAGATAGATAGATAGATAGATAGATAGATACGAACAGACTGTCATAGATAGATAGATAGATAGAGAGTTGGAAACATGGATAAAAAGACAGAAGGAAGGCTAAATAGATGGGTAAAAGAAGAGACAGACAGATCATTTAATTTGAAATTTTTGGATGTGTCACGAAATCACAAATAATTCAATTTATTTCAATTATAAATTTCCCTGCTTGTATGTCAACCGTCAAGATCAACATGGGAAAATGTCATTTCCAATGCTGCATTCGTTGTGTTCTTTTTAAACTCTTCTGTGTAGGAGGATGAAAAGATGCAGAAGAAAAACGGAACCACTACGTGAAATAATTGGCAATCACAATGGCAGTGACTGGCATGCAGCTTTTGTTCGTAAAACCATTCGTGCATCGGAAATCCAGTTGACAACGTTCGCCTTTGCAAAGCATGTAGAAATGAAGCGCTTTTAAACAACCTGAATAAATCAAATTCAATTCCTCTTTCAAACTAATTTACAAAATTCAAAGAAAGAGCTTGATGCCACACCTGATATGTTCTTCAGGCAAAAAGTAATAAACTATATGGCCTTATCTTTCGATTTTTCTAATAATAGATACTTGTGGGAAATTTGATGTATTATATTGATAAATATATATTCATACAAATAACGCCATCAGAAATCTAAAAAAAATCGACTCGACTTCCGCTGAGATATTTGATGTTTGAAAAACAGATTTAATCTGTACAGTCGACTGAATGATTATTTTAGAAACGGCCTCATGCTGTGATCCTATAATTTTCTACAACTTTTAGTTTTTAATCGTTTCATTCGAATCAAGGCGATAAAGCCTCTGAAATACAAAGTGTTTCCGTGTGTACAAAAATATGAGAAATAGAAAAACTACATTTAAGCAGAGAGAAAATTAAATGCAGACGAATTGAGGTAAAATATAATGATTGACCCTGAATTTAAATATTTTGAAGTTAACTGGAAAACCAAAGGAGAGTTCCTTAAGTGAAACGTGTGAGGGAAGAAAATTATTTAGCATAAATGTTTACGGTTACTTTCATAAACTTCAACTATAAGATGAAAAGAGATGGCTGTTAATCTAGTCTTCTCCTATTTTTTCTTCTTCTTCATGTGCGTTGTCCCTTCAGAACGTAGGCGATCAAGAACTTCCATTTTTCCCTGTCTCTTGTGGATCTTAATTATCTTTCTTCTTGGAATCTCTCCCAAACCCCGCTCCGCCATACATTTGTTCAAACCCATCAAATACGATTCACGCTGTCTCTTTCTTTTTCTATTTGTCCTGTGAGTATTAGATTCTCCAAGCCTTATTTCCTCATTACGTGCCCCAGTACCCTCAGCTATGTCTTCCTCATGTTAAGTATGAATGTTCTTTTCGCTTGCATCCTCTCCAACACTTTGCCGTTGCTTACGTGCTCGGTCCATGTTATCATCAGCATTCTTCAGTAGAACGACATGTCTGTTGCCTCTTTCTTATCCTTGAAGAGATCGTCCAACATTCACTGCCATACAGAAGGACAGACATCACATAGCAGTCCCGCAAACTTTTCTCTGTTTCTAATGAGATGTTTCCGTCTCTCAGTACTCTGTTTAGCTTTGAGAATTAGACCTTGTCCATGGCTAATCAAGTAAATTTAAATTCGGAAAGTTGCAGTAGCAAAGTCATGGGCGGGACCGAAACTCGTGCGCAGGGGGTTACAGTGAGATAAAAGATTGGATACAGGTGACATTGACAAAATATCACAAGTTAAAGTAGGTAGAAGTTGACAATTGACGTCACATTTAAAAATGTTGGATATTGTATCTCTCAGGGAAGCAAGTAAACAGAATGGAGTTTCACACGCGGGAGGTACGAGAACAGCAACTGTTAGAATAGAAGAGGAGATTACATTTAACTGCTTCGAGTGTGACTACTAAATGACAATATAGTCAATCAGTTAAGTGTCATACGTAGCATATGTTTGGGTGATTATGTCTTGAAAGGGAAATGACTGACTAGGTAGAATATTTTTCCCTAGTAGGTTGCGATTACTTCCTACGGTGGACTGTTTGCCCCCAAATGTTCCTGAATTCACTCTGTTCTGCTATTCAACCCACAACTGAAAAGAGAAGAGGTGAGATAAAATATTCTGCCTTCTTCGCTAACACACACACACACACACACACAAACATATATATATGGGGGGGGTATATTTTAATCTGTTCTGCTATTTAATCCATAGTTCTAGGGTGAAGCGATGGTTTATTACCTTTCCCAAGGGTATTTGCGCGAAAGTGAATGCAACGATTTCAAGCAAGACCATAAAACCCAGTTGACCCTGCTATTTAACCGAGAGCTAGAGGGAGACGATATGGATTAATACCTTTCCTAATAGTATTTGCGCATAAGTGAATGCAAATTCGGTTCTCCGATTTCTCGTTCCGTGCCGATAGCCACTGCTTTTCAAATTTCATGTAGTCAAGCCAGCAAGCAAACAAATTCGTCAGGGCAATTTCCATGAAAATATTTGTCCAAATTCAGAGGAAAGCCATATCGGGTCGGTTTGAAAATGACTGAACTCGATATGCCAAATCAGGATCGGTTACACTGAAGAGTTTCGCCCCATTTTACCCGCAAATCAACATCAGGTGTATTTTAATCCGAGTAAACTACGGGAAATTCTGAAAGAAAGCTTTTTATTACTTCAATGTGTTCCACAGCTCATGTTTAAAGATATTTCGTGTAATTCTTGTTTTTAGTACAGACAAGTTATTGCTTATTCTGTTTCTAATGAATTCCAGCAGACACTGGTCCGTCCATGGTGTGAATTCACAATTAATACATACACGAATGAACACGTTAAAAGACTAGGCGATTGTTTGTGAATGCCTTGAGATTTAAACATAACGAGGCTGGTAAAAAAGGCTACATTTTGAATACGTTCTGTTATTTATTTGCCTTTTTGGGGGGATGATAAAGGTAAAGTATTTACATCTATGCTTGGCCTACTAAAGAGATTCTGAAAGCTTAGATATATAAAAAGACCGTATGCTTATTTTCCAGTGTTCTTTCTTGGTGTAGACTACCACTTCATTCCAGAGGATCTGATCAAGTATTCTAAGTACTGATGACAGAGATAATAAATATATATATATAAACTTATTTATAAATGGAACTTTGTCTATGTGTGTGTCTGTGTGTGTGTCCGTTACCTATAGACTCCGAAACGGCTGAACCGATTTTCTTGAAAGTTTACACAGTTGTACAATAAGTGTCTGCAAGTATGCTTAGTTAGGTTTTGTATCGAGGTACCCTCGATAAATATCGAAAATCGATAGTCGGAAAAATCGGGTTATAGAAGGAGTGGTCCGATTTCAATCAAATTTCATACACTCATAGACAAAGAAATAAAAAACGATATTCAGAAGTTTCATGGTTGTAGTTCCTACAGTAGTGTAGAAAATCGATAATATATATATATAAAAAGCAAAATGTTTGTGTGTGTGTCTGTTTATCTGCCGGTATGTTTGCAGTTTTTTCCTGTTTTTGCTTCGGGTTTGACTCTAAATAGGTATAATTGTAGTTCTTAGTCTCAGCTATGATACCATTTACTCAGAGGATTTATTTAGCCTTCAAAATTCAGTTTACGGCGCAAAAGATTATTTGATATCGATACCAGGAAATCAAAAAATGACTTACATCCATACATTTTTCTTTCAGTCTACGATTTTGTTTTAATTGGAAACAACTATTGCTTTTTAGTCTTTCGTGCCAACGTCCAAAGAGTCTGAGCTCCAGGACCATGGATTAGTTTTAAAGCTTTCATTACACCCGAGCAACGCCGGGCTATATTGCTCTTATATATATATATATATATATATATATATATATATATATATGTGTGTGTGTTTTGAATGGCTCACGGCCATTGTATTAGGCGAAGAATTTTAAAAATAAACAATCATAGCATGTTAGTGACGACACTTGAGCAGGAGAATGGAAATATGAGAGAGCAAACAGAAGATAAGATGGTTATATTTTTTGTGATTTTTCGAAGTAATCAGCAATTTAGAGGAATTTGAAATAATTTTCTGTTTCTGTTCTGCGCGTCGGAGACTGTTTCTCCACCTAGTCACTTTGTCGGTCCTTTTATTTCCGTCCGTCGGCAAACAAACACACAACCAATGAAGGAGTGCGGCTGAATGACGTTGTTATTGACATTTGGCCGTGAAGTGTATTTCGTAATTGTTTGCTGTCACTGATTGTTGGGTTCACGTCTTTCTGCGCTGCTGCGAACAATTGTTTGGGGTTTGACTTTTAGATGTCAGCCAGGCACACGGCGACAGATGATTGGCAGTGCAATCAAAAGGCCGCTCTCCGCTTTGATGACCACTACCGGGAAAATGCGGTCCGCATCGATGCTAATAGAAAAATAGATCAGAATGACATATGCGTCGTATGATAGATGGAAAGACTTTAGGTTGTTGGCGATACTTATTCCTATTCACAAGTTTCTGTCCCAATCACTTCATCTATATATCGATCTATCAATTTAATTCTATCCATAGAGTTCTGTCTGTGCATTATCAATGAAACTATAATTGTATGTGTGAGTCAATCTCTGTCCATATAAGCTCAAGAGTTAGCAGAGAGTTAATAAACCATTCACCCATATATCTTTGTATGAATCTCTCTTTATTGATATATCCATCTCTAGACTTTTCAGCATCTATATATATATATATATATATATATATATATATATATATATATTGTTGCGGTGCCCTCATAAGAGGAATGGACTCTTCCTCTTGTTATATATAATTACCTGCCTGGTTTCCGGAGAACAGTTAACAAAGACACTTAGAAGCAGTTAACAGAAGCAATTAACACCAGTGCACAGCAGCTAGTAGTCAGTCAATAAGCAGCGTAATAATTACTTCGGACTAACTTATTTTAACACTTCCTTTGAATGTCTTATTTATTGTTATACTAATGCGCTGTTTTGAACCTACCTTCTTAATCGCTGTCTTACTTCCATCCAAACCGGTTTACAATTTGTGGCGAAGCTTCGTCACAACTTGGACAACAAATTGGCGACGAATATCCACAACTTGTATATATATATATATATATATATATAGATAAGAAAAATTAGGGCAGACAAGTTAAATAACTAATTAGCAATACTGGTCTGTTCAAAAATCTTTATCACAGATAATATTGTTATCACCAAATACTTGTTGGTGTGACGTCTGTGTTTCTGCAGACAGCTATCATTTCGGGTATTTTACGACAAAATTTTGATGGTTATATATATATACATATAACTCGTTTAAAAATGGCAAATATTCAAAAGTTCTACAATATAATTATATCGAACACTTTTTAATACAAATGTGTGCTGGTCTAACCCTATTAGGACCAAAAACTATTAAGTATTATATGGAATATTGTCTTCACCTTCGTTACCATTTCCACGATGTTTCGTTTGTCCTACGTCCCTGGTACGACTTGTATTATGCAATCATTAAGTGCATATTACAAATAGATATTAAAGTAAAGGAGTGAGAAAGACAGAAGCAAGGTTATAGAATAATCAGTATCAATCTAAACATTTAAGTAAGCATTTTTCTAAGGTAGGATATGGTCATTAATTTGCGTTTTTGTAAATTAGGGTTATTTGAACGTTTTAAGATGTCAAGCTTTTTCTAAAAATCATAAGTTACATCTTTCCTTTACGTTTATAAGATTTGAATTTAGCGAAAATATTCCAGTTAATAATTGCGTTCTTTTTCTTTTTTCTTTTCTTTTTTAATTTCTTATAATATATGAATGAAGCAGTGATTTTGCTGAACTTACTGTTTTTTTAAAGACAACTTTTGATTGTTAAATCTAAGCTTTCACATGTTGGCGGTAGATATCAAATCCATAGCTAAATCCGCTTCTAAGAAAATCAGTTCTCTGTGTAGGTCAGGAAGTTTTTCTCCATCTGAATCCATCAGGTACATATATAAATCTACCATCAGCCCATGCATTAAATACTGCTTCCATATTTGGTCGGGTGCCCCTGCTATCCACCCAGGGGTCCTTGTCAAAATTCAACGGAGAAGTTTTAATGTGATCGATCTCGATTTGGGAGCTTAGATTCAATTTCTCACCGGTGCAATGTGGCTTACCTTTGTCACTTCTACAAATACTTTCACGGCTTCTGCTCCGATGACCTGAGAACTCCGATACACCCTATGTATGAACTTCTAAGAACTTCTAAGAACTCCTAAGAACTTCCCAAGAACTCCTCCCGTTAACTTCCTGTTAACTATTATTAATACAGAAGGGAGAGTCCATTATCTGAGGAATAGGTGTGTTTCCCCACAACACCCCCTCCTAAATTTTACTTCACAGGGGTAAAATTTTATTTATCTATTTACAGGCAATATGAATAAAGAAAAAAAAAACAAAAATACTTCACTTTCTCAGCAAAAACGTAGTATATCTCCTACGTTTTTGATCCACTTGTAATTGATCCGTTTCATTCCTGTTTCTTTTGACTTCTTTTTTGCATATATAGTCGGAGTCGCTCATTCGCTATACTAAACTTTTACAAGTACATCGGTTTTCTCAAGTCTATCTAATTCCATTTCTATCAATTCAATAGAGGCAAATGGCACATTTCTTTTCTTTTTAAACACCGCATGGGCGTTTTTTTCATTTGTAATTTTGCCTCCATCTCGGTATATGTTCCTAAACCTGGCGAAAAAACAGTAAGAAATGTTTCCTTTAGTTTATTTATGAGATTTTTTGCCTCGTTGTTTAAGCTTTCTATCTCATGACAAAAAGAATGAATTGGTAGATCCCATACTCGGAATGCCGTTATCTAATTTGAAAAAGTAAGTTTGTGGTATCTCCGATGACAAATATTCTGACTTTTCGCGTTTTTATTTAATGTGAAGTTTGTAACAAATTCTCCGATGAACTGTATCTTTTCACCCGTCACTTACCTCGCGATTTTATTCATTTTTATTAACGTTAGTTTCCCCAACTTCTTCCACGTATTTAGATTTATAATAGACAGATCCAACGCAGTGTCGAGTTGCATTTTTATCTTTTTGTTGTTTATCTCGATTGTAACGAATTTTCTCGTTATTCCGTTTTTGTTTTGTCTTAATCAGTTCACCTCAAACAAGGCATTCCACTGCCACTATTGCGTTGGCGGTTACATAGGGGAAGTTGGCTAGAAAGTGTGGTTAGATATAGGATATGTCAGAAGGATGGTGATAGACGGGTAAGGATGTAGATGGGAACAGTGTTTGAGAGAAATTGAATTTACATTTTATCGGTTTCACTGTAAAAGGGTGGGATCTATTTGCTAATCTAGTATCTCGTGCAAATTCGTACCTAGGGGGCACCAGTGATCTAAGTTCATCGGAGCAGAAGCCGTGAAATTATTTATAGAAGAGGCACAGATAAGTCAGGTCACGCCGTTGAGAGAGTGACTGCAGGCGGTCAGCCAAGTTGGTATCGATCACATTACAGATTCTCCGTTGGATTTTGTCAAGAACCCAGAGGAGAATAGCAGGGGCATCCCACCAGATAGGGCAGCATTATTCAGTACACAGGCGGATGGTAGATTTATATATGTGGAGAACAGATTCAGACGGGAAAAACTTCAGGGTCCTGCACAGAGAACCTACTTTCATGGCAGCGGATTTAGCAATGGATTCGATATAGTCTTTCCACTTGAGGTCCACAGAGAGTGTGAGGCCAAAGAGGCGTAATGTTTTACTCTCTGGGAGCCAAGCACCTACCTCCCATTAGCATGGGAGGTAGGTGCGATTGTCTATGATGGTCAATTGATAGCAGCTTCGTTTTGGAAGCATTAAAATTTACGAGCCATTTCTTACCACAGTCCACTACGGATTGGAGGTCCTTTTCAAGCTAGGCAGCGAGGTACGCTTTGTCGCCCACACCAGATTTTTGGTCGAATCGAGAGTAAACTGTGGTGTCATCGGCGAACCTGCTTACTTGGGATTTTATGGCATCGAGGAGATCAGTAATGTAGATCAGAAAGAGCGTAGGACCTAGGATAGAGCCTTGAGGAACACCAGCGTTCGTATGGTAGTTCTGGCTGTTCAGTGTGCGGTTAGAGAAGAAAGACTGGATTAGTTCAAACAAATGTCCAGTTATACCATAGCTTCGCAGTTTGCGCAGAAGGCCAGCGTGCCAGACTCAGTCGAACGCTTCAGAGATATCCAAGGCAATGGTTTGGGCTTCGCCATCGAGAGCCTGGTATATATACTCGGTGATGGTCGTTAGCATGTCTTGGTTGGACTTTACTTTTTTTCTTTTTACGTCTTCATTTCTTGATCTGCAGTGCGTGCTTTTGTGTCCTATTCTTCCGCGGTTGAAACATTTTTGTTCCTAAAATTGCATTCTGTACCAGTGTAAGCCACCGCAAGGAAAACACGGTTCCGGGAGTTCTTGATTATTTTTTCCTGGTATTTTCGTTTGATGATCTGAAATTTTAGTATTTTTTTGTTGTACTGACTTTCTTCTTTGTACCGCACTTTTCTTATGTATGAAAGGCCAGACTGTTCAATCTTTTTGCATCTTTCTTTTACGCTAACTAGTTTTGTACAATGCTCTGCCAAATCATGTACTGTAATATTTGGAACGTTTTCTAATTTCGTCGGTACTATTTTTCTCATCTGTGAATCTTTTACTGATACGAGGCCCTGAACAAATACCAAGCGCTTGAAATTGTCTGCGCTCAAATCGGTCAGCTTAAATTCTTCGCAATGCTTTTTTACATTTGCTGCATATGTTATGTCATCTTGTTCGTACTCCTTCATTAAATTCAAACATTTTTACCTCTTGTGGAACAGAGATGTTATTTTGCTGAAAAGTTTCGTTAATATATTTACCGCCTCGGTAAACTTTAAATCACAGTTTGTTTGTTTTTAGGTAAAATATAATTTACCATTTTGCTATGTTCAGACGTTCCTATTTTATTTAGAAGAAGTCTCACCTTCTTTTTTTCTGATCAAGAATAGCAGTCTACGGTATAAACGTCTGTGTATCTTTTGTAATAATCATCGAAAGTTACTTCTTCATCTGTAATGTATGTGAAATTCTAGATCGAGTTCCAAAATGTATTCTCTGGAAAAGAATCTTGAATACTTTTCTCGTCCATTTTATTAGTTACATCCAGAAATTCTTTGGAAATTCCATTTGCATCTGTACCATATTTTGTTGAAATTTTAAATGCTTGTCGAAATTTTCCTCCTGAATTTGCTTCTGGAATGTACTTTGCTGTTCTAGAATTTGTTGCTTGCTTTTCCGCCGGAAAGTTAAAATATTCCTGGAATAAACATTTAAATTTCTCCATTTTTCTGCAAGAAATACGTCTTTTGTTGTTGAAGGTCTCAGACGAATTCGTAATTCGTGACCGATTGAGCAACTGTATATTGAAAATACAACAATATATATTTAATTTTCTTTTACGTGTGCAAATTTAGTTTCTCAAAAATTGTCTTTTTTAACTGCTTCGTGGTTTTTGAAGTCTTCTGAGCAAAACATTTGTTGCTTTGTGACTTCGAGGTCTTCTTGTCAAAGTATTCGTAACTTTGCAATTTACTTCAGCCAACTGTCGTGTTGGTAATCTTTTTTTACCAAATTTCTTTGGCGTGAGAGAAAAAAATGCTCTCCTACTCCACGTGACCTCGTAAAATTTTTGTCGTTTGCCGATTTTGTTGTGGCAACTTTGACTTGAGAAAAAACAAGTTTTCTCTCCTTTTTCGACTGAATTCATAGATCTTCGTTGCCAATTTTGTTGTGGTGTTGTTTTTGCACTGAAGGTTATAATCGTGCTATATCGGTTGCTTATCGACTTAACGTATCCAAAATGTGAGGAATTTGGTAATCTTCCACTGAACACTGATTCTTTAGCATTCGGCTAACTGCCGTCTAATATCAACTGCCTTAGTTCAACTATGTCCAAACTAGAAGTAACTAATAGTTCTAGTGAACTCCAATAGAACTTTAAAGAACTTTCTAGAACTTCTAAAACTCCTAAGAACTTTCGAAGAACTCCCGTTAACTTCCTGTTAACTCTTATTAATATAGGAGGGATAGTTCATTATCTGAGGAATAGGTGTTTTTCCTCATAACACTTTCCTCCTATGTAACCCCCTTTCAACTAGAGGCAGTAAACCTCCTTGCTTGGGGCGATATGATTCTAAAAAAAAAATCCAATAGAAAATTTAGCATACTTTCGGATATACATCGACCATTAAATGCGAAGTTCTTATTTTTTCGTTGGTTGCAAATATTTTTTAAGTGTTATTATTATTAGTATTAGGGTAACTGATATTGAAACCGGGGAACCGAGTTCGAATTCCAGTTGAATCCATTGTATTCACTTACGCGAAAATACCCTTGATAAAGGTATTAATTCGTGTCTTCCTTCCAGTTATGGGTTAAATAGCAGGATAGATTGAGTTGTATAGGCTTGGTCGGCAACCAGTCTACCTTAGAAAGCAATGGCAACTTACTGCGGGATAATCGTCTGCCCAGTCAGTCATGTCTCTTTCGAGACATGATCGCCCAATCGTGTATAACGTATGGCACTTAACTGACTGCTATTGTTCAGGTGTGCCAATTATTTACTTGATATAATGCTATAATGTTCTGAAATATATTTATCTATGCTCTTAACACAAGTATAACTGATTTTAACATTGTTTTGTTGAAATATTTTTAGTGTTGTTGAATGAAAGTTTAGGAAGAATTTACCAATGTTTGGACATTACGGCTGAAGAATGGGTTAAACCAAATGATGTTACGTTTACGTGATTCCAAAATCGTGTTAAGTTTAATTTTTCTAAAGCCTTAATATATTTAATATTGTAATTTTCAAAAAATTTCTTTATTGCTTGAGTTAGTACTTAAACGTAATTAGATGATTTTTTTTAGGTTGTTGATAAATCTATGTGGGTGATGTGTTTCTCTATTGATGCATTCATGGTTACGTGAGTTTTCTTTTAGAGAATATGAAGAATCAAATTCTGGATTATTAGTGATTATTGTGACGATATCGTTATAGATGTTGTTTTAGAATTTCCTTTTATATTAGGTTTAGTCGTATGTAATTTCTGTTTTCAGGAAACCCATAGTAATAAAAAATACATCGTCCTATAAGTAATTTATTTTTTAGAAAACAATAGTAATAAAGAAAGCATCGTCCTTCACTACTAATGATACGTGACAGTTAATAAATCTTTAATAAACTAATACACTTAAATATTTGCATACACAGTGGATAAACGAAAATATATTGCTTCCCATACAACTCAAGACCTCATGCAGAAATAAGAATATTTTCGAATTAGTTTGGTTTCATTCGACCCACTATATTAACCCGCCCTGAGGAAATCTGATTACTTTTTCAAACACTTCAAAACGCTTTAAAATGTATTTTGATTCGCCAAACCAAGTCCTCATATAACCTGATATATCAAGCCATTTCAAATACTGGTGAGCATAAAATTAAGATCTCAATTTTTATAAATTTTACTCAATACAAGACTCAAGAGCCTCTCTAAATAGAGTGACTCCATAGTATTTTACAAACGCAAAAATGTAGGATTTGTAGGAAATATAAAGGTAAAACCTAGACTTGAAGGGAATATTAGTATTTGAAGAATAAATTTCTTAATCAAAAGTAAAACTTGTTTAAGATTCAATATAATAATTGTTTTACTAAGAAAGCATATTTTCAATGTTGCACAAGGCCGCGAGTGTGGGGCGCCGACGACGATTCGAACTGGCTACACGTCGTAATTGATATCACTATCACAAGACAAACTTGTTAATTATTGCACTACAAGGAAGCAGTCTAATTATATTTATAATATATATATATATTTATAATATATATATATATTTATAATATATATATATAATCTAATTATATTGTGCTATCACACAGGATATCAAACTTAAGAAAATATATCTTCTCAGTTTGTACAATGTTAGACAGTGTTGAGAAGTTTTTGTTTTTTTTCTGCTCCAAAACAATACCATGTGCCTAAATTTCATCATTTCTAAAATATGAATTCTTTTAATTTCAGATCGAAATGATGGTGCCGAAAAAAAGATTTTCGTTTCCAAGTAAGAAAAATGGGGAGCCATAACCGTATGAATAATTTTTTCACAAAAATGGTGTCAATCTGAAGCCAGCAAAATTGTTCAGCTTCAATAACCGACGAATTTCCCAGCATTGAATAATAAAGTCAAAAATAAAATATCACTTCTAACAGAAACTGATCGACTAGGATTTTCCCCAAACAGAAACTCTATAAGGTAAGACAACGTATTTCTTGTTTTTTCATATTTTACACCAGAATTTTAAATATCCTGTCTTTATTTTGATGCGGTTTCTGTGACAATGTAACACCCCAGATTTAGTCCCGCCCAAAATATACTTGAAACTTGCTTACTTCTATTCATCAGGGTGTAAGTTCTTCTTCTTCTATGTGCCCTGTCCCTTCAGGACGTAGGCGATCATGGATCTCCACGTCTCCCTATCCCTTGTGGCTCTTAGTATGTTTGCTCCTGTTGCTCCTGGCAACCCCCGTTCCGTCATCCACCTGATCAGACCCTGCAAATATGTTATCTGCTGCCTTCCTCTGTCTCTCCTTCCTTCTATCTGTCCAGTCAGTATCAGGTTCTCCAGGCTCTCCTTCCTCATTGCATGCCCCAGGAACTTCAGTTGTCTCTTCCTGATGCTCAGCATCAATTTCCTTTTTGTTGCCATTCTTTCTAACACTTCGTCGTTGCTTGTATGCTCAGTCCACGATATCCGTAGCATCCTTCTGTAGAACCACATTTCGGCCGCTTCCAGTTTTATCCTCATTTTCGATGATATTGTCGAGCATTCACAGTCGTATTGAAGAACTGACATCACGTAGCAGTCTAACACTCTTTTCTTCGTTTCTATTGAGATTTTCCTGTGTGTTAGTATTTTGCTCATCTTCTGGAACGCGTCCTTTGCCATGCCAATTCGCCTTCGGATCTCCGTGTCGCACTTTCCATCTCCTGTTAGAACACATCCTAGGTACTTAAATTCTTGGACTTGTTTGATTCTGTTATCCCCCACCTGTATTTGGCATTTTGGGTTGTATCTTTTGCTGATGACCATGCACTCAGTTTTCTTAAAGTTTATTTGTAGTCCCTTCTTGTCACTCTCCACTGCTACTTTCTGTATGAGATCTTGCCTGCATTTTAACAATACCCCAGAGACAAGTATATACCTATTTCTTAATAGTGTTATAATAACACTTAAGTTCACAGACAGAACGGAATATGTAAAGAAAAAGGAAAGATTAATATTAATTCTATATCGCAGCGTCATACATACTATATATATATATATATATATATATATATATATATATATATATATATAATAGACATTCATTGTCTGTTATATTTTACAATATATGTTTGTTACATTTGTTAATCCCCGTTACAGTGGTAGAAAACTTCAATACATTTAAGTAAAATCACTAAACATCACCATTGATTTATTTTTGTGCAGAAAATAAGCTCCGGATTTGAATTAACATATTAGCAGTTATTTACCAATGAGCGAGGTTATGTCAAGTACTCTTAAATCTTTGAACAACACTTTTTGTTGTTTACGTTATTTGAGAGATCACTCTTGAAAATTATTGTCAATATATCTTTCCTAAATATATATATTTAAAAATGTAGAAAAACATTGATCGATCAATATTTTTTTCTGAGTTTAATAAAACTAAATTTTCGCTTCTTAAATCCATTTTTCTACAAATAATCGTCTCGTTAAGTTATCAGTATTTCCGTAAATATTTGACCAGGGTTCGTTGTGGTTGCGCATAATTGAATCATCTCCCCTTTCGTATAATTAGACATTCACATATTTTATCAAGCAACTTGTTGCAATAAAGTAAAGTAAGCTTTATATAAAAAACAAAGCAAAATAATAATAATAGTAGCATTTATAACAGGGCTCTCATTTCCTGACTTGCTAGAAAATTACACCCATGCGAAACATAACGTAAATACTTGATTCTCTCGTTAAACTGACATTTTCATGCTTACCTATCATACTAACGCAATTATTTCTCTTGTTCTGTAAAGAACAAATACAGAATATTTGTGTGGAGGTGTTTCACGGGTATATTTGTAATTCTTTTCTTTCAACTTCAAGACTTGAAGAAAACAAAAACTCAATAATTAAAATCAAATTTAAATTTGTAGATCTATGTTTGAAGATTATTTTTTCTTCGCTTTTCCCGCGCTTTTATCTGTACACATTTATTCATAAATTAGAATATTTTGTAGTTTAAAAATATCTTTTGATATTAATCAATTCGATGTAAAAACCTGATTGCCCCTCTCCAACTTAAAACTTATCCGGAGTTAATCAACGCTAAGATATTTGATAAAGGGTTTGCAGAAAGAAATAAAATATCTTAGACAGGATTATATCCCCTGGATATAAAATAAACCTGGCTAGATTATATGCCCTCCTTCTCCAGAGAAATATTGTTGTAAATTTATATCCACATATGATAAGGCATACTATGTAAGTACTGACTTGAGAGCATTCTGCAGCCCATACTTTTATACAGCTACCTTGGTTTGCACATGAATATGCCTGTGTACAAATGTTCAGTGTACATATTGATTATAGCCGACTTAGTGTCAAATGAGTTAATATCAGAAATTATTACAAGTTTGTAGATTAGAGTCAGAGTTCAACCTAATCTTAACTCTGGCCTGGGCTTTATTTTCCACCACTATTTTTGTATAAGCGATTTTGGTTTCTACCCAACTATTTAGCTCACAGTGAGCGCACTTTTTTCTGGTGGAATTTTTAACCGAACTCAAAACTGTGTGCGTGGTAAGGACGGGTCACCTAGAAAAACTCTACTGTTTATTTTATTCAAAATCTGATTGTGAGTTTTCCTTTCTCAACAATGAATTCTATAAATTCGTTTTTATTTTTTTTAATTTTTATATTGTTGTTCCTGGACCATTTAAGAAAATATTCGAATACTAATTATTAATATTCGATCAGTAAGTGGTCCGATTGATCTACTTGTGAAACGGAAAATAATGTAATTAATAAAAACAATTATTGATAGGAATTTTAAAAGCGAGTATTGTTTTTTTTTTTAATCATTTCACCCCGAGCAAGGCGGAAACGCCACTGATGTGCAGGGGGTTACATAAATGTAAAAAGATTAATTAGAAAAGAGTGAGGAGTATAAACTAGTTAGAAAGGAACAATAGAAAGCTGAGAAAGCAGGTGCGATGACAGATACATAGGTGGAGAGAAAGGGAAGGTTATACAGGGGAGCGGAGAGAGCTAGAGTCCAGTGGTTAGTAGATGATTATTGACTTTGCATTTAAATTTCTGGAGGTTGTAGCCGTCAGGAAAGCAAGAACACGGGAGCGAGTTCCACAGGCGGGAAGTGCGAGAGAGGAAGCTGCAGGAGTAGAATTGTCGTCTGCATTTGGCTAACCTGAGTGTGAATGGGTGGGACCCAGTTGCCAGTCTGGTTGCACGAGTAAACACCTGTTGAGGAGGCATCAGTGACTTAAGCTCGTCCGAGTAGAAGCCATGAAAGTATTTATAGAAGAGACAAAGGGAGGCCACATTTCGACGATGGGGAAGTGGCTGCAGTCGAGTCGCCACATCAATACCTATCACATTACAGACTCTCCTTTGGAGCTTGTCAAGAACACTGAGGAGAACGTCAGGGGCACCTGGCCATAAATGGCAGCAGTACTCCATGCACGGACGGATGGTTGACTTGTATATATGCAGGATGGATTCAGGTGGAAAAAACATCCTGGATCGACATAATGACCCGTCGTGTCCATTCAAATGTAGACGATCATAGCTTACAAAGTTCTCTGTGTTGTCTCTGTTAATATTTTGTTAATATAACTGTTAATATTTCTCAAAAAGATAATGCCATTCTCAAGCCCACCAAGCATGTTAGGAGTTGTTTTCCTCTGTTGCCTTCAACCTGTCCAATTAAACCTTTGTTCCACATTACGTAACTTAGAAACCTCAAATGTATCTTTCTGATGTACAACTTATATATTCACTTATCTACAAAGATAATTGGGAAGTATATGTAACCACTTTCCCCCAGCTATGAATTAATTGTTAGAATTGTATGATTAATTACTTATTATCTAAAAAAAAACATATGCTATAATCTAAAAGTATTTCCTGCTTTCATATATACTGGAAAGGTTTTTAAAACTGTAGATAACGAATCCGTATTTGATTAACATTCGTTTTTTAATACTGTTATTACGGAGACAAGAAAACAGATTAATCGTGAATTAAATAACAGATTGCATATCTTGACCTTATATACTTTGATTCATTGTTTAAAGGTTAGCAAATAAAAAGCATATAAAACTTGTAAGGGGACAAAAAATACATTATTTCCAAATTGAAACAGTCTATTTTTTGTTACATTGAAATCATTCTTGTTTTCAGTAATTTCTTCAGACGAGCACCAACATAAAATATTAGTTCTGTATAATGATGCTCGAAGCGTCAGAAAAAAAAAATTCAAAAGAATGTAATAAAAGTCCTGCTAATCTTATTGGGAAATCAGATGGAGGAATTTTCCGAAGATACGTTTCCGCAAATTTTCTGAAATAACTTTTCATTTCGGTGAAGAACTGTAAAAATTAAAATTGGCATTCTTTATTTTAACTTTTTTGTACAAAATAATTTATTGTCGAAAAGAGAATCAATAAAAATAGCAAATATTCTTTTAATTTCGAAATGCTTTCCTTCATCAGGCTAAAATTAATCAATAAGCCGATTAGAAGGTTTTGTCAGGTTCTTATTGCTTTCATGCATTGAACGCAATCGATATGAGTGGACAGTTGATTTTTGTATGAAATCTGAAGTAATTCGAAATGAAAAGGGGTAAAATAAAATTTACTGTCAGAGTCGCGAATATATATGTATATATGTTATGCAGTTGAAACGAGAAATCGCGGAGTCGAATTCGAATCCCAGTTGAATTCCTTGCATTCACTTACTTGCAAATACTCTTGGGAAAGGTATTAATCCTTCTCTTCCCTCTAGTTATGGGTTAAATAACAAGAAAGACTCGGTTTGGCAACTAGTTTACAGCAAAAAGTAATGGCAACTTACTGCGGGATAATATTCTGCCCAGTAAATCATGTCTCGAAAGAGACATGATCGCCCAAGCGTGTTTTACATATGGCACTTAAGTGACTGATACGTTATAAAGTATTCATGCACAATGTTTGTTTGCATGCACCTGAGAAAGAGTTAGAAAGAGAGATTTATAGTTAAAGAAAGTTATAGTAACAGAGAGAGAGAGAGAGAGAGTCAGAGATGGATGGAGAGAGAATTTGAGAGAGAGAGAGTAAGTTAGAGAAAGAGAATTATGGAAAGAGAGTTTGAAAGTTTGCAAGCAAGGTAGATAAGAGAGAAAGTGAAGAAACATATACTTCAATTTCTACCCTTATATTTGCATACATCGTGATATTATGTATTTAACACATAAATATTTTTCTTAAAAATATATGCAAATAAGTGTGTGTTTGTGTGACTGTGGGCGTGTGTTTTTTAATAATTTCTCTTCTAAATAAACTGATAAAATTTGCTAGGATCCAAGGGGGCTAATGAGGACAAAAACGGAGAACAATTAATGAGCAGTTTACAAGGAAATTGAAAACGGCGATTGACGTTGCATTTAAATTTTTGAAGATCAAAATTGCCAGCAAATCAATAAAATGAAAGTGAGTCCCACAAGCTATAGGAAAATATTAGCATGGAATTCTTAATCACAACGAGCATTTCAACAGTCCATCGAAAACTATTCCATCGAAATAATATATATATATATATATAAACGTATTTATAAATGGAACTTTGTCTCTGTGTGTACGTGTGTGTGCCTGTGTGTGTGTGTCCGTTACCTACAGACTACGAAACGGCTCAACTGATTTTCTTCAAAATTTACACAGTTATGCTATAACTATAAGCGTCTGCGAGTGTTCTTAGCTAACTTTTGTGTCGAGGTACCCCCGATAAATATCGAAAATCGATAATCGAAAAATTCGGGTTAGAGAAGGAGTGCTCCGAGTTTAATCAAATTTGATACACTCATAGACAAAGACATAAGAAACGATATTCAAAAGTTTCAAGGTTGCAGTTCTTACAATAGTGCAGAAAATTGATAATATATATATATATAAAAGGCAAGATGTTTGTGTGTGTGTCTGTTTATCTGCCTGTATGTCTGTATTATTTTCCTGCCTTTTATTTTAGTTTTTGCTTTGGGTTTGGCTCTAAGTAGATATAATTGTTGTTCTTAGTCTCAGCCATGATACCATGTACTCAGAGGACTTATTTAGCCTTCAAAATTCAGTTTACAACGAAAAAAACTTATTTGATATCGATACCAAGAAATCAAAGTCTGACTTGCATCCATTCATTTTTCTTTCAGTCTACGGTTTCGCTTTAAGTGGAAACAAATATTGCCTTTTAATCTTTCGTGTCAACGTCCAAAGAGTCTGAGCTCCAGGACCATGGATTAGTTTTAAAGCTTTCATTACACCCGAGCAACGCTGGGCTATACTGCTAGTATATATATAACTAAAATGTTATATCTTTAAAAAAGTGGCTATTTTGTTTCCACACTAGTTGTGTCGTATTAAGCACTGTCGAAATAAGTTATCTAATTTTGTAGTGATATTATAACATATTTATGTTGGAATTCTAATTAAATATTATTCGCTCTACTTTGTATTGGGCACTTTTATACGAATAGTGTTTCTTTGGATATGAGATCTTATTCCATCCATACCTACTCTATTCTAATATATATATATATATATATTAGAAGTAGTACAAACTAATGGGTTGACAGTTCACTGTTTGCATTGATTTAATTTAATAAGAGTGATCGATAATTAAGTGCATTACATATGGTGATATATTTATTATATCTTTAAAGCTAAACTATAACATAGTGTACTGCAACAAAAAGGTATTGTGTTTCGGTATCATCGTATTAGTAAGTCGTCAGGTGAAAAATGAAAAATATTCAAAAGATCCACACTTTTAATACAGCGGTGAAGTGGTATACTTTACTTATGTCCAAAAACTAAATAATTATATATATATATCACACCCTGATTGAGCACTCTGGAAGAATGGGAGACTTTGTAAACAGTAGCTACTCCGGCTTATACGCATCGCTCATTCAATAATGAATTAGTGCGCTCTAGTTATTGGACGTGTATAATTATATATGAGATAAAAAGTCTGCCTTCTTCTACCGAATGCTCGTGGCCCAGAGGTAGATTCGCCGACTGATGCAAATTCGGTCGGGTTTCATTCCTGGATTAAAAAGCTAATCGAGTCTAACCGTACTGATGAGCTGTGAAACAGATCTGTCTGCAGATGACTATAGTATATATATAAATTACATTTTTCGAAAAGTTTGGAATGGAAAATCTTACATTTGTCAATGTAGCTATCATGATATTTGGGGTATCCAATCACATCGCAGAAACTACAACAGCGCATGTCATCATGGAAAAGTAAAAACAACGAAGGTATATACCAGTCGACATAGAAAAGATTGATTGGAGACATGGATAAAAAAAGAAGTTGTTGCAATGAAAATCAATAAAGATATTTATACAGATTTGCTTTGGAGAAAGTATATTTGTTATACACACTTACTAAATACAGACATGTTGTTGATGTTTTAGATGAAATAACATGCTTGCTATCGACACCGATTACCTATCCATATTTTCAATCATGAATGATTTTTGTGGTGACTTGTAACATTTTTAAATTGGCTAAATCTATTTAGTAAGTATTTTAGAAATCTGTTTAAGAATTAAAATCTTCGAAAAGTATGCATTAAACATTATTTTAATAAGACTCTCAGTAAATACATGTGTTTTTAGCAAAAATTGGTGATACCATTTAAATAACTTTAGAATTTTAACACAGACGTTGATAGGACGACAATGAAGTTCAAAGGTGTATTGTTGACTTCTAAAAAGAGAAGCAAAGAATAGAAAGAGAGTGAGAGAGAAAGAGAGACAGCTAGAGAGAAAGACAGACATAGAGATTGAGAGAGTAAGTCAGGCAGAGAGAGCGAACAAAAAGACAGACAGCGAGATCGGAAAAGACATATAGATCGACAAAGATAGACAGAATGACAGAGAGAAAGAGAGAGAGAGAAAAAAAAAGATAGAGCGAAAAAGAGAAAGAGTGAGAAAAACTGACAGAAAGATCGAGAAAGACAGACAGAAAGCAACAATAAGAGCGATAAAGAGAGAGATCGAGAAAGACAGAGAAAAAGACAGAAACAGTGGGCGAGAGAGAAAGATAGTGAGCGAGAAAGACAGCGAAAAAGACAGACAGACAGACAGAGATAGCGATAAAACAAAGAGAGACATAGAGAAAGACAGTCAAACAGAAAGACCGAGAAAGACAAACAGACAGACAGAGAGAGAGAGAGAGAGAGAGCGATAAAGATAGAGAGCTAAAAAGAGAGAGCTAGAAAGGCAGAGAGAGAGAGAGAGTGAGAAAGACATACAGAGAGAGAACAAAGAACGAAACGAAAAATAAATGATCGATAAGCGTATATTTCTTATTATAGTCTAATAAACGTTTCAAAATGGCACCGGTTTTTCCGTCTTCCTTGCATTTGCAACATGCATGAAGGTAATTATTCGAACGTAAAGAGAATAAAGAGCAATTCCTGTGTTGAAACTGGTATTGACGGTGATGGTTTTAAAATTGCATCTTATATATAAGCAGACATTAATAGAAAAGTGGTGAACTTCAGTCCTCGAAGTGCCGATCTTAATTGCATACTCTAACTGCAGTGAATAATAGAAGCAGTACTACAGTCTAAGAGAAAAATTCAATTTGGATAAAAGCCCTGAAACCGTTCATATCGAACACGCAAATCAAACGAAAAGGGGCCCGGTCAACAAAAGAAATACTATGTTTTTTCATTTTGATAGGTATATTCAAGAGCTTAGCCTCATGGCCCCCGTTGTTAAAGGCACGCATACAGCATCGTAGGGCAAGACTGAAATGAAGACGTTAACATGACAATCAAGCAGCACGCAATTTGTTCCGAAGAGAAAAGTATGATGGATGTTAATACAGTTTTTTTTTTCTTCATTTTACTGAAAAGAGATATCACTAATGAGATATGGTCACCACTTGAAACTGAGTTTCGACATGGTGAATTCGCAAAAGAATAAAACGCATTGATGAATATCCGAAAAAAAAACACTATGAGTGTGAAGAATATTTGAAGGAAAACATGAAAACGGAGAAACTGAAGCCGATTCTTCATTCTTTCAAAATTGCAGGCTTCTTATATGTGTGATAAGACTACAAAAATTAGAAAAGCGAAGGATAATATAAATGGCAGAAAAATAAATGAGGAGTGGGTCAAACTGAAGCAAAAAGTGATGGGCTAGACATTTATTACAGTCACGAGGTCGTTACAATGTTAAAGATGCTGTTTTGAGAGCTTTTTGATGAACAGTCATTAAGATGATAAAGAAACGTTCTTCCGTCATTCATAATCATCAAACAAAATTTTTACTCAAAATTTTCTTGATGATTAAATCAGTTTTTGTATTTAACGACACAATAATTGTTCACTTCATGGGCCGGATACGACAGACGGAAATTAAGTGAAAGTAAGACTAGCAATAATTCATCAATAAAAAATGAAGTAGACAAGATATTGGCAGCGAATAGAAAAGTGTCTAACTCCGCCGCTAGAACCCATCACTCTCAGTGGAGCATAGGCCAACAACGACGCCTCATCATCGACAAGGAGTTCGTCGATTTTTTTAATAAATTGTCTTTTTTACAGGTAACGGTGATAAGTCTACGCAAACCCCATTATCCTTTGGACGAGATAAACTGGTTGCCAACCAAAGTCACAGAACTCAGTCTGCCCTGTTATTTAATATTTTTACAACTGGAGGGAGAACAAATTAATGTTGTTCTTTTCCAAGGGTTTTAGCGCGTAAGTGAATGCAACGAATCTAACTGGAATTCGAACTCGGCTCTCCGAATTCTCATTCCGATGTGATATCTACCGTACTACAACACACATCTCTCTTCTTACATGTCCCGGTTCAAAATTCCTCGAAAGTTTCCCGAATAGACAGGGAGTGAGCGGAAAAATACAGTTGGGGTGGGTGAACAATGAGAAAAATATTGTGAAAATAACACAGAGAACATTAATCCGAATTGCCACCTTTTTCCAAGTAGGCATTTTTAGAGATGACGCAAAAATTTAATCCTGTCTCACTGGCAAATTCGATAGAGGTGACACAGTAAACATGGCAGTTGATCTTGAAAAGCATCTGCAATCACTGGCAAACTGGGACAAGAAATGGCATGTAAATTTTCAAACTTCTAAAATCGAAAGTGGTTAAATTTACACAGCACAGAGAAAACTTTTCTGTCTGCCATCGGCATAGTAGACGTTTAACTTCAAGACTACTCCTTTGTTGGTGTCAGTCGACTTAAAGGCGACACGCTGAGCGCCGAAACAAAGACTTGTATTATACACTACCGCCCATAATTATTAGGCCACCCCAGTTTAAAAAATATCATGTATTTCATACTATATTTAGTATCTATTGTTAAGTGGATAATTCTACATAAAAATAGAATGATTCTTTTTTTATTATTACTTTGCAAAATTTTACAAGGCAGCCAGGAAGCCCTTGCTTTGGCCAGCCAATATGAAGAAGAGACTAGCATGGAGAAGAGAACACTAAAGCTGGACATCAAAACAGTTCATTTGATGCACATTATTATTGTGCAGTATTAACAAAAGAATTATATTTTCATTATCAACTTGGCAATAAATACTACAAATAGTATGAAATCATCTTTTTTGTTAAAACTGGGGTTGCCTTATAATTATGGCCGTTAGTGTAGATATTTATACTCATAGATACAGATATTAATTGTGGCACAGGGCGAAGAGGTATAGGGTTGAAGATCGTCTACACTGTACCTAGCTAATCAGATTCACGACCCTAATCACTCAATACAATTTGTTCATTAACCACAAAACCCGTCCATCATCTTAATTCTACATATAGTATAATACTACATGTTCGCAGATGAAACTAAAAAAGAAGAACTAAAACCATGTCAAAAGATTTATTCAATATAGAATATTACAAGAATAGATTTAACAATTTTATGATATGAAAATGATAGGGCAGGGGATGAAAACCCTCAAACAAATGAAAATAAAACATAATATTTAAACTAAAAATAAACAAATGTTAGTAAGATCGTCTACCCCACAAAAATTCAGAGTGACTGCCGTATTTCACTAAACAATGAAATCAAGTAGCACACCCGCTAACAGAGAGGGAAAAGATAAAAACAGATAAAGAAAGTTGACATGCAAATAGTGATCTAGTGAGAATGAAAAGTGGGGTCAAAAACAAACTGGAAATTTTGTGAATCTCGACGTGGATCATAACAAATGAGTAAGCCGAGAACAGGCTAGGAACACCATTTACTCACATTAACTAGGTACACAGGAAGAGTCAAACTTAACCAGGGGAGGGTTAGCAGGAAACTGCCCCGTCGTAACATATATATAAAAACCGGCCATTTTCACGCGAAAAGAATTTGCTACAGTTACCCACCTTTCGAGTTATAGCAGTCTGTAAATGGCTGTAAAATTTTAACGCCCCCAAAATAAACCTGCTCTGATTTGATCATGATATGAAGAGGCGCTATTATATCGAATCGGTTACTTTGTCTACTGCAAGGAAATTTGGTTCAGTGCTTCGAGCTAGAAATTTCTCTCGTCAAAATTAATCTTACACAATTTAAAGTCTACGATTTGTTCGTGCATTGAACACTGTTGCTATATCTGGCCAGCTGTTCCATCTATGCATCTGGAGATTTTTGACAAAAACCAAAGTAAGATCAGTAATGCAATCGATCCTGATCAGGCATCTTGACTTCAGTCACTTTCTCAACATCTTGACATAGCTTCTCTCTTTTCTATAAATATATTCATGTCAACTGCTTTGACGAGTCCTTTTTCTCTGGTGCTCCGACTACATGAAATTAAGCATACTACTAGATTGTTGACTAAGACAAATTATTTTACTGTTTACATTGATAGATATAAATGCCACTTCTTCAAGAATATATATTTTGCACTTCCTACTAGTTTTGTTTTATTGCTTCCCTGTCAATCGTCTTGAACACTATTTTCTTTACCAATATAAAAACGATGAAATTAAAACTTAGACTAAAAACTTGTTATCTTCTCTCTTATAAAATCGTCTGACTTTTTCACGCTGATAAAATGACGACTGTAACACGTATATTTAAATAAAGGTATGAAACATATCTTTATTCTCTTCTTGGTGACGTAAGCTGAGAAGTAGGAGGTGGTTCGTTCAGCACACACGCATTAAGCCAGCCAGACGGGCTGAGCACGTTATTTCTGTCTGTCTCCCGATCACAACTGTTGAGTGACTGACCACTGCCAGCACAATTGTCTTCCGACCTCATATATCATCCGAATCTCATTTTAATACGTAATATTTCAGGCATATTGTTTATAAAAATATTTCGAGGTTTATATTATCTGACCTTGGCTACGCTTGTTATTAAAAGACAAAACAAAATTATATTCCTTCAATGCAATAATACTTATATTTATTATAAATACATTTCTGCCTCTACATCTCCTAACCTAGGATTCTTTCTTTGACAAACTCTATTCCTTATTTCCAAAAACAATATTTTCATTTGTCAGTCAGTTTGTTTTTTTCTGGATCATAAAATGTATTTATGCGCAAAATTACGCACCAGGATAGATAATATAATTTTTTTGTCCTGTCTTTAATCATCCTTATTCACAATTTTCTCATTCACTTTTTGTTGTATACAGTAATGGAACGTTTCTATCCTCTTAAATACATGGACACCATTAGAGAGGAGCAGCAGTTAACTAGCAGTGTATCTATTTACTGCAGCGCGCTAGTCTTGTGCTTGTTGATATACTGTTATTCCCAATCTCTGATTTGGTATTTAGTCACGCATTAACACTTTTACTCCATATGACCCCCTGAGTACTAATAGTATTGCCGCCTTTCCCAGGGT
Source organism: Ascarosepion bandense (assembly GCA_037127315.1). Taxonomy (NCBI): domain Eukaryota; kingdom Metazoa; phylum Mollusca; class Cephalopoda; order Sepiida; family Sepiidae; genus Ascarosepion; species Ascarosepion bandense. The sequence continues at coordinate 613,551 of JBBBDQ010000691.1, read as the reverse complement.
GAAATGATTTAAAAAAAGTTATGTAATGAATCTTATTCTATTTTTGTGATTATATTAAAATTAAGTACGGGAACAATGATTTATAGGGTGAAACAAAAAGGATTTATAGGGTGAAACAGAAAGGATTTATAGGGTGAAACAAAAAGGATTTATAGATAGGTCAAAGAGGTCCTTTTATGGGGCCACTGAGTTCACCGGAATTTACATTCTTGTTATTTTTTATTTTTATTTTTTGTGGGGTCCATTCGAACTTAGTTATCAAACCCGTCCAAAAAATATTGAATTTCAAGAGTTAGATATGAATTCATTAACATCACAGGAAACTCTCCGACATGTTAATGAATCATTCAGTCACAGAACTGAAATGTTTCCTCAAAAAGAAAGATATTCTGAACTGCATATTTAACATCGACAAAATTTAAAATCTAAAAACAGTTTCCGGTTTAAAATAACTGAAATGTAATAAAAAAACAAAAACGAATCAATAAAGGCCTGTTTTAAGTTTAGAAAACTTTTAAACTCTCAGAAATCTCTCCGACGTGTTAATGAATCATTCAGTTACAGAACTAAAATGTCTTTTTAAAAAGAAAGATATTCTGAACTGCACGTATACCATTAACAGAAAATTGGAAATCTAAAAATAGTTCCTGGTGTAACATAAACTGCAATGTAAAAAAATAATTAATCAATTCCTCACTAAATGCTAAAAAATCCTTAAGATCTCAGAAAACTCTATGACATGTTAATGAATCATTCAGTTACAGAACTGAAATGTGTTTTTAAAAAGAAGGATATTCCAAACTGCACATATAACATCAACTAAAATTAAAATATAAAAATAGTTTCTGATTTAAAATAACGTGCAATGTAAAAAGAACTAAAAACGAATCAATCAAGGCATTATTTCAGGTTAGGAAATCTCTGAAACTACACGCAAATTTGAAATGTAAAGGAATATTTCCAGAATCTACATTTACTAAAAGAACTAAAAACGAATCAATCAAGGCATTATTTCAGGTTAGGAAATCTCTGAAACTACACGCAAATTTGAAATGTAAAGGAATATTTCCAGAATCTACATTTACTAAAAGAACTAAAAACGAATCAATCAAGGCATTATTTCAGGTTAGGAAATCTCTGAAACTACACGCAAATTTGAAATGTAAAGGAATATTTCCAGAATCTACATTTACTAAAAGAACTAAAAACGAATCAATCAAGGCATTATTTCAGGTTAGGAAATCTCTAAAACTACACGCAAATTTGAAATGTAAAGGAATATTTCCAGAATCGACATTTACTAAAAGAACTAAAAACGAATCAATCAAGGCATTATTTCAGGTTAGGAAATCTCTAAAACTACACGCAAATTTGAAATGTAAAGGAATATTTCCAGAATCTACATTTAATAAAAGAACTAAAAACGAATCAATCAAGGCATTATTTCAGGTTAGAAAATCTCTGAAACTACACGCAAATTTGAAATGTAAAAGAATATTTCCAGAATCTACATTTACTAAAAGAACTAAAAACGAATCAATCAAGGCATTATTTCAGGTTAGAAAATCTCTAAAACTACACGCAAATTTGAAATGTAAAGGAATATTTCCAGAATCGACATTTACTAAAAGAACTAAAAACGAATCAATCAAGGCATTATTTCAGGTTAGAAAATCTCTGAAACTACACGCAAATTTGAAATGTAAAGGAATATTTCCAGAATCGACATTTACTAAAAGAACTAAAACAATCTAATTAAAAGACGCATATAATTAAGATTGAGACTAAATTGCCCAAGAGATAGGTCCATTAATAAATGACATTGTAATTTAACTCAAATTAAAACTTAATCAGCGCCCAAAGCATTGCTTGGAAATAAAGTGAATGCGTTTCCATCGGATATTTTCGATTTTATCATGCTTTGTCGTTTATGCTCTACTTCTGATGTGTAACATAACTTAATGGTCCAATGGTGTCCTCTCGTTGGCTAATGAGTTGCTTTAGATTTGATTACATTCTACGTACATAACAATATTTTTTGTTAATAATAATGATACCATAACGTCTTAACAAATTGGGGTTATTGTACCTGAATATCGGGAATGGTGATATTCTAACCGTAGTTTTGGGGTGGTACAACGCTAATGCGTGGAACAAGTGTAAACCGAACTCATTACTCAGTCGTAAGTGATCCAGCAAAGTAAGTAACTATTGCACAACATCGAAGTGCCCAATAATTTTCTCAGCGTAGCTGATTTATAGCTCAATGTCGAAAGTGTAGAGTAACTGGTAAGGATGGAACTCACTACTGTCGTAATTGGTATAGCAAGATGAACTTGCTATTCATTTCACTACGTCGAATTGACCTACATGAGTTTCTACGTGTAGCTTCGACGTAGCACAAGGACAATAGTGTGAAGCACCCAGTGAGGATGAAAATGAAGATTTCAAACCACGTCGAAGTACCACTGAATTTTTTCAATTAATTTTCTCTGTTTACATTATCTTGAGTCAGATTAATATCTTTGTCTTTATTGTTGCTATCAAATGCATCTCGACCGTTCTACACTTCGGCATTTTTAAGTATCTATTGACCAGTGTTACCTTCAGGGAATTGGGAACAAGCCTTATATTTACCGAATGTATTTAATCGGCTGTCTATGCAGTCAGTCAGTTAAGTTCAATACGTGATACACGCTTGGGCGATCATGTTTCTTTCTAGACATGACTGACTGGGCAGAAGATTATCGCGCAGTAGGCATTTGTACGTAAGTGAATGCAAGAAATTCAACTGGAATTCGAACCCGGTTCCCTGATTTCTCGTTCCAAGCCGATATCCACTGTACCACAACGCACACCTTGTCTATGCACATTAACCAAAAAAGATGCATGATAACATAAACAGAATAAGGACAATCTATCCCCGTGAATTGAATAAATTATTGAGTTCGAGATTCCTTGAAGGTTACAACTATCGACAGATTACCAATGGATAAAAGAACTGAAAGCTTTGACAGTAGAGGTGGACATTAGCTCGACTCTGAGTCAGTCAAGTGACAAATGTGATACACGCTTGGGCGATCATGTCTCGAAAGAGACATGACTGACAGGAAAGAAGATTTTCCTGCAGTGCATTGCAAATAAATTCTACAGTATACTGATTGCCAACCAAGGATATAGAACTTGGGCCGTCCTGCTATTTAACCCATAACTTGAGGGAGAAGAGAAAATTAATAACTCCCTCTCTTCTTCCTCGTCTTTTTGTAAGTGTAATGAATGCAAAAAACCCAACTAGAATTCGAACTTGGCTCTTCGATTTCTTGTTCCGAGCCAATATTCACTGCACCATCACCACGCCCATTTCAAAGTCAGACGATCATTAACGAAACTTAAATGAGTTTAGTACATGCTGGAAAGTTAATCTAATGTACACGTACAAAATTTCTAAATTTTTTTTTTAATCCTGTCACCCCAAGCAAGGCATTCCACTGCCACTATAGCGCAGGGGGTTACATAGAGGGATTGGGTATAGGAAACGTCAGAAGGTAGGTGATAGACGACTTAGGATATACATTGGGAGAGAGTTGGTGAAAATGTGTGAGTTAGTGTGTTAGGAGGTGTCTATTGACTTTACATTTAAACTCCTGGAGGTTGTAGCCGTCGGGGAAGCAAGCATGCGGTAGGGAATTTCACAGGCGGGAAGTGCGAGGAAAGAAGCTTTTGGAGTAGAAATTGCTGTTACATTTCATCGGTTTCACTGTATAAGAGTGGGACCTAGTTGCCAATCTAGTATCTCGTGCAAATTCACATCTAGGGGGCACCAGTGATTTAAGTTCGTGAGAGCAGAAGCCATGAAATTATTTATAGAAGAGGCATAGGGAAGCCACGTCACGCCGGTGAGAGAGATTGCTTTTTTAATGCTATTCGAGTCATTGTACTGGGTGTATTAGAGCTATAATTAGCGCGAATGTAGGATTGGCGTAAGAAGTCATAATCCCACCGACTAACATTGAAACAACTGACGCACTAATGCGCTAAGAAAATCCACATTTAGTTTTTTTTGTTTTTTTTTGTTTTTTTTTGTTTTTTTAACGACATTCTTGTGAATTGGATATCGGCTCGGAACGAGAAATCGGGGAGCCGAGTTCGAATTCCAGCTGAATTCATTGCATTCACTTACGCACAAATACCCTTCGGAAAGGTATTAATCCGTCTCTTCCTTCCAGTTATGGGTTAAATAACAGGACAGATTGGGTTCTATTTCCTTGGTCGGCAACCAATCTACCGCAGAAAGCAATGGCAACCTACTGCGGGATAATATTCTGCCCAGTAAGTCATGTCTCTTTCGAGACATGATCGCCCAAGCGTGTATCACGTATGGCACTCAACTGACTGACTGAACCTCAGATTATTTATTATAGAGAGTATTTTTAAGACAGGTTGGTATGTATAAGATTTGCATTCTTTACAAGAAATCAGTTTACAGATCAGGTTTCATTGCCATATTTTTGTGAAGAAGGTTTTTTCAAGAGTCAAATGCATTGATAATAATTGTTTTCAAAAATGTATTGCAAGCAATATTGTTTTCAAAAATATATCGCTGATGTTTTCACTGTGAAAATATATTCTGTACTTTTAACTCCAGTTTGTGGATTGACTATTTCCCAATCGCTGGAACCCTAACATGTGATACAACTCTGGTCAGGATAGAACTAGGAGCAAAACAAAATAAAAAGAGTATTAGACTATATTTCTAATGTGAGGTAGAATTTACACTATTTACATTATTCGGACTATTAAATTAGAGAGTCAGCTTAGAGAGAGATAAGTTAAGACTATCAAAAGAGGCTTTGCACAAGGAAATGATTACCCCGGTGATAGTAATAAAGCGTTCGATTCGAAATTCGTAGCACCTAAAAAGGCCGGAGCGCACACGGTAGAAATGTAGTAATAGTAACAAAGATTCGGACAACAATTCAATTAATGTAAATAGTGTAAATAAAAAGAGCTTTGACGCTCTTCAGAACACCCCGATCAGAGGCCTTGCTGCCGGATATCATTAGTCAAGACGTGAAAAATCCATGTAAACATCTGTCTATATTTCTGAGATGATAAATTTTAACTATTTCTACTATTTACATCCTTTAGAACGATGGCCGACTCATTATTGCTAGATTAACAACGTTTCTACCGTTATACAATCCGTCTATTTTCAGGTGATATGCATTGGAATTTCGATTTTGTGTAATCCAAAGGGTGACTTGATCCAACGAGTTGTGAGGTCAATACCTGACTACAGCAGAGGAGCAAACAAGTAAACTTGGAGGGTTGTGTTATTAAAGAAATTAACGGTAATCTAGAAAAGACATGGACTATGACAAAATTTAAACCTATGGACGAAAAGAGTTCTGTTCGAAATTCCAACGTATATCACCTAAAGATGGTCGGAGCGTTGAACGACCGAAACGTCGGGAATATGACAATAAAAATGACAACAGACTGAATTATGTAAACCCTGTAAACATACATACATAAATTCAGCAAATCCGTATTTAAGATCTTAATAGAGACGTGCGCCATTAACAGGTGATAAAATCTAATTTGGTAATAGAATAATTAAGAGGATCGATACGGTCCTGCTGATGAAACGCGTATGAAAGTCTCTGGGTTGATATAGCGTATAAATTTAATACGAATTTTACTAGGCCTGTTTTTTAATCATTTTACCACCAAGCAAAACAATTTAGTTACTAAGACGCATGGGGGTCAGTGAGTGCCAACGTATATGAAAGAGATATCAATTTTAAGTAGAGACAACTATAAAATAAAAAAAAAAGAAATTAAGAAGAGAAGCGAATTTCACAAAGATGAAGTTCAAAAGAAGAAACTGTTAGCATAAACAGTTTACCGTCTATGTCAACGTCCAAAGCAGCCATCTATCCTTAAAATACCCGTCCAATGCGAGTGTGAGCGTCTAAAATGTTAACTTGAAATGCCGTGGTTTATCATAAGTTGTTAGCCTACCGTCAAAAATCTTCCATGCAAAGCCGTCTTTTCGTAAATATTGAAGAAATATTTTCCACTGATAAATCACATCATAATAATAACATTCCCACCGTATTTGTTTTCTTCTTATAATCGTTTTACTCCAAGCAAGACTGTATAGCCACTGATGCGTAGGGGACTACATAAGAGAAGAGTAAAAGGTTACATAAGAGGAGAGTGCAGAGAAAGAGGAACCGGTTACAGGGGGGTTCAGAGAATGGGTGAGAGAAATATGAAAATACTGATGTGAAGAGAGTTACGTGAGAGTAGAGTAAAAAGGGAGAAGAAAAAGATACAGGGGTGTTGGTAAAAAGATAAGATAAGAATCAGACTGAATGGGGATAATAGATGGCAATTGACGTTCCATTTAAATTCTATACGCAGTTATACGGAAGGGAGTTCCACAGGTGGAAAGTGCGAGAAAAGAAGCTGAGTGTAGAAGTGGTATCTGCATTTGGTAAATTTCACTGTAAAAGGGATCTTGTTGTCATTCTAATTGCTCGAGTGAATTAGTGTGGAGGAACCCAGGTGGTAAGCAGGTCGGAGCAGAAGCCGTTATTGGTGAGAAGTTCCATCAGAACCCGTATGGTGAATCCTTATTTTATTATTATAATGTGAATTACGTTGTTTCGGTGGAAAATATTTCTGTCGATAGTTATCAAGACGGAGGTTAGTATGGGCGATTTTTTTTTTACGGTAGGCTAACAACTTACCATAAACCACGTCATTTCAGGTTCACATTTTATATCTGGAGTATAAGACGCCAACCCCACCTACTTTAGGAGAATTTCACTTACATAGTAGCAAATCACCCAATTTGTTTTCTTATTCTCTCTGTGAGAAGTATTTTCCACTCGAACAGCAAACCATTGATCTGTGGAACCGACAACAAACATGTCATTTTCTTGATTACTATATTCTTAACAAGTTCAAAGCCAGGGTTAAATGTTATCTTCTGTTCATATAAAAATGCATTCTAACGTATCTACCTCGACTGGCCCTCGGGGCACGTTATGTATAAAAAAATGTGAGTATGTGTACACACACAGTCATACATACACACACACACACACACACACAACACACACAAACATTAAAAGTTAGGGTTCTTGAAAATGTATGACCTGAATAGATGCTTCTTCGATTCAGCAACTGGATTTGCGTGTAGAGTAACAAGCTAGATAAGAATGTGAACAGAGCCTAAAATTCTTGCTAGTATGCTGCGTTCATTTTCGTACAAAATCTTTGGAGAGAGTCATAAATACGTCTCAGTCCACCCACTAAATATGTATTAAATGCTAACGTTGCTCTGTCCTATATGGGATTTGGTATCAACTAGCCAAAGAAAAGGACTACTCACAATGACAAACAGTGGAGAAAGCAAAAGAGAAAGCGCCCACTAACAGTTTTTTCTAGGATAACATTGCAATTCACATATAATGACCAGAATTATAATTGGAATAAATCAGTAGTCTTTCAGCACTTTTGAGCAAGGATCTTCATATCTATGAATGGTGCGTTCACATAACCGCTTGGTATAGAGAATGCCAAATACAGGTGGGAGACACTAAAATCAAGCAGGTACAAAAATTTAAATAATTTAGAAATGTTCTAACAGAAGACATAAAGTGTGACACAGAGATCCGAAGGCGAATTGGCATGGCAAAGGACACGTTCTCGAAGCTAAGTAAGGTTTTAAGACACAGGAAGATTTCGCTAGAAACAAGGAAAAGACTACTGGATTGTTATGTGAAGTCAGTTCTTCAATATGGCAGTGAATGCTGAGAAATATCATCAAAGATGAAGAAAAAAATTTGAAGCAATTAAAATGTGGTTCTACAGAAGGATGCTGCGAATATCATGGATCGAGCATGTAAGCAATGATGAAGTTTTGCAAAGGAGGGAAACGAAAAGAAAACTAATACTGAGCATCAGAAAGAGACAGCTAAAGTTCCTGGGACATGCAGTGAGAAAAGACGGCGTGGAGATCCTTATACTAACAGGCCAGATAGATGGAAAAAGTGACAAGGAAAGCAGCGGATAACATATTTGAAGAGCCTGATCAGGTCAATGTCAGAATGGGGTGTACAGGAGAAAGCGTGCTAAGAGCCACTAGAGAATAGGAGACGTGGAAAGCCATGATAGCCTACGTCCTAAAAGGGCAAGACACATAGAAGAAGAAGAAGAAGAAGAAGAAGAAGAAGTTTAAATTTTTTTCAGAGACAAATGGTTGGATCTTGCAACCCTGTTTGAGTGGCCATGCCTTCTCCTGTTTGAGAAAGTAAAGAAAAAGTTCATTTCAGTTTTATTACAATCATGCAGTATTTCGTATAACTCACACAGTACAGTGCTGTGGGGTTTTAACTGAATGGAATGACAGCTTGATTTTCCGGGTAGCAAGGTCGATCTAATTGTTATGGTGAACCGGAATAAATCTATATCTTTTTTGTAGTTTGAGATCAAAATAATTATCCTAATATCCAACTCAGTCAGTTAAGTGCCATCCGTGATACACGCTTGGGCGATCATGTCTCGAAAGATTATCCCGCAGTAGGTTGCCATTGCTTTCTGCGGTAGACTGAATGCCGACCAAGGCTATAGAACCCAATCTGTCCTGCTATTTAACCCATAACTGGAAGGAAGCGACGGATTAATACCTTTCCCAAGGGTATTTGCGCGTAAGTGAATACAATGGATTTAACTGGAATTCGAACTCGGCTCCCCGGATTCTCGTTCCGAGCCGATATCCACTGTACCACAATGCACATCCAACTACTTACTGAAATATCCAACTACTTACTGAATATGTGTAGTGTAAATGCTTTAACTACTGGGATAAAGATTAATAGTACAAAGTTTGATAATACCTATTGTTTAATTAGCTTTTCTTAGAACTTTAGAAATGTAACCTTGGAGAGGAATGACGTGAAACTAGAATAACCATATAACTATGTTCTTTTACTTGGTTAATGTTAATTCAATCTACTGCATCTCGACTTGTCTCTAGTCTTCACAACCGTTTAATGCATTGAACTTTACATGCCTTACCAGACTCGAAGCTAGAAATGAATATATGTCATCTTGAAGAAATGAACAGACTTCTTTGGCATTGATTCAACAATAAATGTCACAAAGGAACAATTTAGCAGTGGATTTGATAGATCAGGAATGTCTTTTATAAAATCAGGAATATGATTTGCTCCAATATAAAGGTTTGTGAGATATCACTAACGACTTTCTCGAAAAGCCGAAGCTGTATTAAAGAACTTATATTTGTATATGTGAAAGGAGAATTAATTTGATTCAACCTCGATTTTTGACACAAATACCCACTTGCTTCAGTTTAAATAAAAAAAATTTGATGAGGCTCTGTAGGAAAAGCTTGGGAAAGTCTAAGTATATTACAGCAGTTACTACACAGTTATAATAATTTTAAGCCCATGCATTGAAACAGTTCAACAATTGGCTATTGCAACTAGATTTAGACTGAAAGTCATGCCTTTGGTAACTTTTAACTCAGTTGACATTTATAAGCCGAATAGTTTTATTTCGGATGATGCGTTCAAACAGTTTGACTTGTGATTGAAACTGATCTCTAGTTTGATTTGAATGCCTAAGAGCTCTTCTTGTGAAACTGAGATATGTTATGGTCACGCCAGTCTAAAAGGGTTACTCTCATTTTGATTGACTGTTTAAAAAAACCACAAGAGAGAATCAAAGTTAGGAGTTTGCCGTAACACAATAATTCTGATTCAAGGATTGATTTTATATTTAACAGCATATCAAATGCTTATGTGCCATTTCATACCAAAATATAATTTTCTTAATAGCTTAGAATAATGCAAATATAATATATGTTATTTTGCTTTCATAATTGAGTACACTATCGGTCATAATTATTAGGCAAGCCCAGTGTTTTAAAAAATAATGTATTTCCTAGTATTTTTTAGTATTTATTGCCAAGCGATTAATTGTAAATGAAAATCGAACGGTTCCTTTGTAATAATGTACAATAACATGTGCATCAATAGAATTTATAAATATTTAATAAATACCTATATTGCAGTTTCATCAATGAAAGAATGAAGAAAATTTAGGGTAATTCGGAGGAGTTCATCTTTGCTTCCTGGCTGCCTTGTAAAATTTTGCAAAGTAATAATAACAATAGAACCATTTTATTTTCATTTAGAATTATCCTCTTGTCATTAAATACTAAAAATAGTATGAAATACATTATTTCTTTTAAAAAAACTGGGGTGGCCTAATAATTATGGCCGGCAGTGTATATGGTAGATGATACTGAGCTTTTGGGCCTATACATGTTTATATAGACGTAATTACTAGAGGCGGTGATGTATGTGTTTTATGTTTCAATTCTGTTGAAGTTATATTTCTGATTTCTTTAATTGATTATAGGATATAATATGAAATAATGTCATGAAAAAGTCAAGCAAGCAGTGCAAATGTAAATTCGTGGAGAACATACCCGTTTCTAAAATGGCGACAGATACTTCATCACTTTCCATACATATACTTTAATACTGTTGAGTTGATCTACGAGTAAAGGGTACTTTATACCACGGAGTTAGATGTTAATTAATCAGATATTATTTTGGGAACTAATATTAGGGACACAACTTCTTTTGCAACATTCATTAGTAGAAATATCCTCCGGGGTCTCTAAGCCACCCTTTATAGCCTTTGGCCTAGCAGTTAGGTCAATGCCGTACACAGATTTCTTCAATAATCTAACACCGAATTGTAAACCTAGAGTTGCTAAATCTAAGCGACACACGGAGAAGAATAAATTATTTATGAAAACAAAAATGTCTCGTATTTTGAAAGAATTTGTAATCGAACCAAGCCATTCGCCGAGGAAAGCCCAAGTCTTCGAAGTCTCTTGAGGACAGAAATAAGCGAATGGTAATCGACTATTTCTAAACGGCAGGCAGATTTTCTTTGCTGGATACCGACCTTCTGCCAAGAATAGATGAGATGATAGAGAAAATAGCCCAAAATGGTTTACTTAGTACGCTGAATCTCAAACGTGTCTAGCATCAGGTATATAAACCTAGCGCTAAACGCTATACGGTCTCCAAGCCTAGCGACAAAACTATCAATTTCGTAGGATCCCGGTTGGCATAACCAACGGAGTAGTCAACTTTAAACGAGTAATATACCAGAATCTGTAAAACACCTATGTTTACATAGATAATTTGTAGAAAAAAATCTAGCGGAACATGACAGAAATATTCAACTATCCATGGCGGTTGTTAAAACATACAAAGTTACGCTTAACTAAGAAAAATGTTTTTTAGAAGTAAAAATATAAAACTAATTGGATACATAATCTGTAAGAATGTGCATTTGGAATGTTCATACACTACTCTCATTGGATACCATCTTTTTTCAGAAAAAATCCACCCTCTAACAACTGCATTAAAACTAACGTTATCTCTCATAGAACAGAAAGCGTTTAACGAGTTAAAGATGGGCATAGCAAAAGCAGCCGTTACTACGCCCGATCATACACAACCTCTGGTAGTAGAGACAGATGATTCAGAATGTACCATAGCTGCCTCTTTAAGACAGTCGGGGAAGCCAATAGATTTTTTTTCAAAATTTTGTCTAAATCAGGACGCAGAAATTCTACAATAGAGAAAGAAGCCTATGCTGTTGTCGAATAGCTGAGAAAATAGAGTGTTATTTGATCGGGTGACATTTTAAATAATTGAAGACAAAAATCCGTCGCATTTATTTTTTTAACGCAAAAACGACCAGCAGAATTATACATGAGAAGATACCCATGTGAACGCTGAAAATTTAGAGTTACGCATTCGACGTAACGTACCGCCCTGGTAAAGGAAACGCAGCTCTCGGCTGCATACAAAGTATTTCAACGCTAATGTTACACGTATGGTCTATACGACTGAAATTAACAAACCTTCTCCCCTCAATAGAAGATGTTTAATTTGTGTAAGATTTGCGCTAGAAACAAATCCTGGGTTTACCGTTCTAACACCAGACCCAGATATTTCGTAACTCAGAGTCGTAGGGGGACCATATGTACTGCAGTCGCAGGAAAATTGGTGAATTTTGTGGTTCGTTTGAATTCAAAGTTCTTTTTCTTCTTCTAGAACAGTTGCCACCCAATGCTATAGAACCCAGTCTGCCTTGCTATTTACCCATAGCTTGGTGGGGAAGAAGAGATGAATTCATATATTTCCCAGAAGTGAATCCAATAGATTTGACTGGAATTCGAATTCGGCTCCCTGATTCTTCAAGCCTAACCGCTATCCGTTGCTCCACATGAATGTTAAACATGAATACGACTAATTTTTGTCTCTAATTACTTTAAAATGTTGCCTAAACAGCAAGGTAATAAAAAGCCACGCAATCCTATGAAATAATCGTATTGGATTTTAAAGGTACAGGTCTGTCATAAGCTAACAAATATATGCTGACAATAATTGACAAATATTTGCGGTTTTTATTTCATGATACCCTGCTCCGATGTATCCTCTACAAAAGTAATATAAAATACTTTGCTCTGTTTTTGCCAACTTCGGGCTACCAACGTATAAATTTATTCGGACAGAGGGACTTCCTTTATGTCCGAATGCGTACGTCGAATCTGACAAGAGCAAGGAATTACCGGAGGTAGAACAACCCTATAAATCCCTCAAGACAATTGACAGTGCGAGAGGTACAATGGATAATCCGCACAACTGTTGAATTAGCAGCTGCTGATAACGGGTTAGCTGTACACAATTGGGTACAATTATTCAAGAGTCTCTTTATGCTATGAGAACGCTGCTATTCACAGCCACTACACGCAACACTGCATGGAGAATTCGTCCTGTTTTCTAAAATTTTAATTAGAGCGTGTCCACCTACTTGGCCATCGAAACCGAGCGTTATATTACTAAAAAGACATAAGTGGCTGAATAAGAACGAAACCCTGTTAAATAAAGGGGCGCTTTATAGGCAAACTTCCAGTGTACGCCTGTCCATTACTCCGAGGGACAGAAAACACAAGCTCATTAAGCGGTTTGCTTCAGCAGAGGACGAATCGAGGCCTAGAGGCTTAAACGAGAGCTATACTCAGGACATATCAACTGATTTTCAGTAGCATGTTCTCTTTCTGAAAATTAAAACGAATGGTTGAGCTCTGGTATCGCCAGTGGCGACAAACGGATTTCACAGAAGAAAGAGCCCACGCACCTATTGACAATTCAGGGGACGAGCAAGTCACTCGTGAATTATGAAAACACTCCCTGATTAAAACCAAATCTGCCGAAAAAGAGCAAGAACAACATCAAGCTCTTGGCGATTCGCCAGGACCTCGCATGGAGCAAAGAATACATGTTCGATTCAAGGAATTCTTTCCTCTGTCAGAATAAGGCAGAAAATTGTGGCTCGATCCATTTCTTCCCACTAATGGATGTCCTGAACAAATATTCAAAAGAACTCTGATACTCAGAGTTCAAGAAATTTTACTGTTATTCCAATACGTATTGTCGCGAACAATTCTACTACAGAATTAATCCACATGAATTATTCCTTTCAGAATATCGGTGTCTTTTATTTCCTCATATTTCAGTGTATCCGCGTTAATTATTTTTAAGAGTATCTATGTGAGTTTTTATTTTTGATTCTTTCTAATAATTCTAAAATAATTTTCGAATTAATTTTTCATGTCCACTCATGATGATCTAGTGCGTAAACATTGTTGGATTTTGTCTTTAAAATGATAGGGTGGATTAGGAATTATTGCGATAGGCGGTGACGCTTGGCTTTAGGCCATATTGACCGATCCTGGTATGTGTATTATTGATAATTTTCAATAGAGGTAAGCGATGATTTATCTAATACCCATGAATTCGGCTTCAAACTTCAATTACATTATCGCTGCAGTAAATATTATAGATCTCAGATTATAGAGCAGAGAGGCTCTCAAGCTAGTAAACTTATTCATAAGTTTACGAATTTTTCAGTTTTTTTTTTTTTTGCCCACTAAGAGCTGTGGTGGTTATATTCGGCATGCCTTGGAATGCCATTCAGTCAGTTAAGTGCCATAAGTGAAACACGCTTGGGCGATCATGTCTCGAAAGAGAAATGACTGACTAGGCAGAATATTATCCCGCAGTAGGTTGCCATTGCTTTCTGCGGTAGATTGATTGCCAGCCAAGGCTATAGAACCCAATCTGTCCTGTTATTTAACCCATAACTGGAAGGAAGAGACGGATTAATACCTTTCCCAAGGGTATTTGCGCGTAAGTGAATGCAATGAATTCGACTGGAATTTGAACTCGGCTCTCTGATTTCTCCTTCCGAGTCGATATCCACTGCGCCACAACGCACATCCGTGCCATTACCACTCATAAAAATTGTTTTCGATCTCGAGAATACTTATTGTTAACAGTGTATTTTAAGTTTTTCCACAACTGGATGATCGGGTGGTGTAATAAACAACGGCTTGGAAAAAAAATTGGAGAATAGAATTCGAATACCAGTTACATTCACTTTTGCATAAATAGCCATGTGAAAGGCATGAACCAAACTATTGGTTAATTATTATGGCGAAATTGAATATTTAGCCGGGACTTTTAACCAGTCCAAAAAAAAAAAAAAAAGAAAAAACGGTGTTTAAACCGGTTGGTTATGAGACTAATAAGTTCATCCCGTAATAAACATGTTGTCATGGAAATCAATGCACAATGCAAATGGTAATTGTGTAGTATGTGAGACTTGGGTGAATTTATAATCACTTAGCTCAATCACGTTTTCATCCATAGTGAAAATCACAGAGCCGTTTCAACAGAAGATTATAAATTTTATCTCACAATAATTAAAAAGAAAGCCTGGCTCATTAAACCGATTACGAAGGAGCATCATCTGGCTGAACCGTATTTCATTGAACCGTAGAATCAAATCATGTCAAGTTCATTCGTTGCTTTTCCATTGTATACATAAATAATCCACACATAATGATGCCATGAAAACATATGCAGTATATATATCGAAGGCATTCAACTTGGTTTGACATGCTGGCCTTCATCTTGGTGTCTCTGGTCATGTACTTGAATTAATCTCATTGTTCATAACTAATCGTGTCATTAATGTCGTGTTGAACAACCACTGTTCAATATACTTTTACATTAATGCAATATACCCAAGGGTTTTATAGTTGAACTTACATTTTTTATATTTATCAACGATTATTCTGATGGCATAATTTCCTGTCCAGTTACTTATACGGTTGACTATTTCATCTTGTCTTAATTCCGATAGTTTCGACAAAGTACAACTAGCATTTGTTTACTGGAGCAAGAAATGACTTGTAAATATATAATACAAAATTGCTATCCTTTACTCATCACAGAAAACTATTTTATCCCGCATCATCATGACTGATGCTAAACACCAGGAGAGCACATTATTGCGCCATCTTGGCTGCACGGCTTCCACTGACGTAAATTAAACTGATAGCATTGAATCAATTGCTAGGTCTGCTGCTAGGAAAGTGGGTCACTGTAGCGCGCTCGACAGTTCTTCTTGCCAGAAACCATACCTGCCACCCGTTAAAATATTGTTGCTATATCTAGTTACTGTCTCTGCTATATGTCACAAACAAGAATATGTCAGTTTTGGTGCAGTGGATATCGATACGGAACGAAAAATCGGGGAGCCGAGTTCAAATTTCGGTTGAATTCCTTGCATTCACTTAAGCACAAATACCCTTGGAAAAGGTATTAATCCGTCTCTTCCCTCCAGTTATAGGATAAATAACAAAATGGATTGGATTCTATTGTCTTGGTTGGCAACCAGCCTACAGTATGAAACAATGGAAACCTACTGCAGGATTATTTTCTGCCCAGTAAGCCATGTCTCTTTCGAGACATGATCGCCCAAAGCGTGTGACACGTTTGGCACTTATCTGACTGATTAGTCTTGACCTGCCATTATGACTTCACTAACTTTTCCGCCTAGATGATGTAACTTTTTTTATCTTCTAATGAATGTTCTTCTTAGGTACTTCAGGTGAATGAATTTAAGCGTACTATCAGATTGGCAACTAAGTTTCGTCGTTTTACTGTCGAAATATAACCTTAAACTATTCTATTTCTTTTCTCCCATATGAAAATCCCTTTCAATTTCTTAGTTCCCAACCACCTACCAGCTTCAAAAATCTAAACACAGCATCAATTGGCATCTTTTGATTTCCTGAAACGATTTCTTTTATTGTCCAAAATCACGACCAAACTATGTTTAACATCGATTCCCGTACGATCACTGAAATTAGGCGACGTTGAATCTGGTGTAGTATCTAGAGAGATGACAGCTTGTGTGCTGTAAGCTTGTGTTCGCTGGTGGAGTAATGGACAATGACTAGGAATTATTAATCAGAGATCCGAGGTTTAAATGGATTCTTTATATTCACTTACGCGGAAGTTTCTCACTCCAGATATATTTTATTAACAAAACTTGTACCATTAAAAATGTTATCTTAAAATATACTTGCAATCTGAAACTATTTTCTGACATTAAATAACCTATAAGGAGTTTATGACTCGTAGAAAAGAATAAATTAATCCATTTTTTCGCCACTAAAATTTCTCGGAAATTACTCCCTCCAGATATAGTTTATTAAGATTTGTACCACTAAAAATATATTTACAATCTAAAACTATTCTCTTGTTTTAAATAACCTATAACGTGTTTATGACCGGTAGAAAAAATCAATCAATCAATTTTCCCCCGCTTTAAATTTCTCGGAAATTTCTCCTCCAGATATAGTTTATTAAAAATACTTGTACCACTAGAAATATTATCTTAAAATATACTTACAATCTAAAAGTATTCTTTGGTTTTAAATAACCTATAACGTGTTTATGACTCGTAGAAACGAATAAAACAGTCAATGTTCTCCCCACTACAATTTGTAGAAAATTTCTCCCTCCAGATATATTTTTAATAAGACTTGTACCGCTAAAAATATTATTTTAAAATATATTTACAATATTAAACTATTCTCTGATTCTAAATAACTTCTAATGTGTTTATGACCCGTAGAAAACGAATGAATCAATCAGTTTTCTCGCCACTAAAATTTATCGGAAATTTCTCCCTCCAGATATATTTTTAATAAGACTTGTACCACCAAAAACAATATCTTAAAATATACTTACAATCTAAAACTATTCTCTTGTTTTAAATAACATGTCACGTGTTTATGAGCCGTAGAAAACGAATGAATCAATCAATTTTCTCGCCACTAAAATTTCTCGGATAATTTCTCCCTCCAGATATAATTTATTAATGAGTTTTGTACCACTAAAAATATTATCTTAAAATATATTACAATTTAAAACTATTTTATGGCATTAAATAACCTAAAAAGTGCTTATGATCCGTAGAAAACGAATAACTTTATCAATTTTCTCCACTCTAAAATTTTTTAATCGTATTTTACTCTCATTGATCTATTCTGTCTTAGTAGGCACCTCGACGCAGTGTAATGATTAGCCAGCTTGTCTCGTTAAAAGCTATTAACTGAGTAGTGAGTCCGATTCTCACTGGGCACCTCAGACTTTTGCCACATCTAAGCGGCGCTTAGAGTATCGGTCCATTACGTCTTACCGACATTATCGCCTTACTATGGCTAGAATTAATAAAATCTCAAATAACGAACGATTTTTGCAAATGTAACCTGTGGGTCCGAATTAAAATCCATTATCTTGTTTCTCATCCTCTCTATCTAAGACAATCATTATCCTATTCAAATTGGCATCTTTTCTTAATTAAATCAGGAGAACCTATTTTACGAGAGATAAAAGCGTCGTCTCAGCACCAGTGAAAAAAAATGTAATCTGCAGACAATCCATTGTCTTCATCTGAAATTTGCCACCATGAACACAATAGGAGCAACAAAGAGATTCCTAAGTGCCGCTGTCCTTGATTGGGAAAAAATACAAAAAAACATATATCCATCTAAATGTCATTGCACAGCTGAGGGTGCTGAACACGATATCACTGATTCCAGATATGATTCTCATGGGGGAAATTACTTAAACATTAGGCAGGAGCTATTTTTGTAAACGTAAAAACGAATATATCAAATCTTTATTGTAAAGTGGCTGTCATTATCATATTCTAGATTTTAATTTTTTTATTAATGTAATTGCAACAGACAATATCGCATCAGAATGATTAATCGATTCTTTTAAATTTCTCCCAAAGATCGGACGATTTAAAATTATGTTTCCATTATTGATATGAATAAAAATAAATCGAGTAGTATCTGCATTAATAAAACGTATGATGATGTAGTTGATCAGCCAATTTGTACTGATGACAAATACACTTAAACCCACCCTCTACTATTTTTACTAACTCAAATTCACGAAATACAACAAAAAAACAAGTACAAAATGTTATAGTTAACTTGTTTATAATCCTTTAGAGAGTGTGATGCGTGTTCTAAAATATTATTAGAAATTTTATGTTAATGAACTGGTGTTTAGAAATTAAATGTGTAAATATCAGTTAATTTGCAGAGGTATTTGCATGTTTGTAAAGAAATTAAACACATTGTGGAAAAAATGTTCGTAATAGTTTCCATTTAAGATAAATTGTCTCGCTTTGACGGTATTCGTGGCGTTTCTTTAATTTAGAGTAATCAAGAATCTCTACTAGCAGGTAATGAATTCAGCAGTTATACAAAGTTTGAATGGGATGTAAGATAAGGATGTCTTTTCCCCGGATCTATTCAACTTTTACAGCGCGACTATTCTGAGAACCCTAGAGGTTATGCCAGGGTTCGTCATCGGAGTCCACAATTTAAACAATATCAGGTACGCAGATGATACAGAGCTGATAGCAGACACAGAAAGAAAACTACAAGACCTCCTACAGAAAGTAGCTGAAAAGAGTGACAAGAAAGAACTACAAATAAACTGCAAGAAAACTGAATGCATGGTTATCAGCAAAAAGGGCAGCCCAAAATGCCAAATCAATTAAGGGGCTCTACAATCAAGTAGGTACAAAAATTTAAATACCTAGGATGTGTTCTATCAGAAGACGGAAAATGTGACTCTGAGATGCAAAGGCGAATTGGCATGGCGAATGAAGCAGCATTCAAATAGTTGACTAAAATATTAAGAAACAGGAAGTTTTCGCTAGAAATAAAAAGGAGAGTACTGGATTGCTATGTGATGTCGGTTCTTTAACAAGGCAGTAAAGTTTGAAAAATATTTTCGAAGATGAAGGAAAAACCTGAAGCAGCTGAAATGTGGTTCTACAGTAGGATGCTGCGGATATCATGAACCGAGCATGTGAGTAATGACGAAGCTTTGGAAAGGATGGAAACGAAAAGGAAATTGATACTGAGCATCAGGAAGAGACAACTAAAGTTCCTGGGATATGCAATGGGGAAGGAGGGCTTGGAGAACCTGATACTAACAGGCTAGGTAGAGAGGAAAAGAGACAGGGAAAAGCAGTGGATAACATATTTGAAGGACCTAATCAGGTGGATGACAGAACGAGAGTTGCATGGTGGTAAGAGCCACCAGGGATAGCGTGGTAAGAGCCACCAGGGATAGCGAGATGTGGAAAGCCAAGATCGCCTGCATCCTGAAAGGATATTGTACATAAAAGTAGAAAAAGAAGTTAATGATGTTGGTGTGTTGAGGAATCTCGTCTTGAGTTCGTCATTTGACGAGCTGATATCGAAGAGTAAGTAAATTTCACAAGATGTCTGATGTTAAAGAAAGTAATTTAAGTTTCATAGGTTTCTGTGTGAAGCTGTCAAAATTGCTGGAGTCACTAAAGAAAAAGAATTTCGCAAGCCGTTATGATGTTAATAAATTAATTAACTTTTTGCCAGAAAGTTGATTTTTATAGATTCGTGTGACGAGTTGAGTAACTCGAGCTGCAGTTTCGTATTTTTTAGTGTTCTTGATCACGTGGGATGCCTCAAATCGGTTGGCGTTAACTATTTTCTACTAAAGATAGACATGCACGTCCAAGGTTAAGGATGAATGGAATTACAATTTGATATATTTTTATCCAATCAGAAAGTGTTGTTTAGTAACTGAACCCTGAAGCAGATGCTAATGAGTTCAGGCTAATCTCAGAATACTTAGCTGTGATTTACTTTTAATATAATTGGTTTAAAACAGAGAATGTAGAAATTTAATATTACAATTTCAATACTCATGCTTAGCATAAGTATATGGCGGATAAAACAATAGGTAGAAAGTAATGAAAAAACAACAACCAAAACACCGTATCTTCGGCCCATCATATTTATCAGACAAAAGAAAACCCGTAGAGGGGAGATACCTACTTTTCCGGATCCCTGTGTTTTATGCCCATTTAACTAGATAATGAGGATCCGAAACGTGGTATCGTGCATATTTTTTAAAAAGTGGCTGCTTTTATTTTATTCAGTCCCTATAAAACAAGTCACGCAAAGTATCTTTATTAAATCTGTTCTTTTCTTGAAGATGAGCTGGTAGTGTAACGGATATCGGTACATAAAGTGAAATCGGTGATCTGATTTCGAATTCCGAGAAAAATGATGTATTCAGGTATAGCAAGGTCAGGTGTGTTCAGTTGGTGGAATCTCTGACAAAGAACCTACACTTCCACAAAGATGGCGTTCGAAATGTCTAGCATGAGTCTTCTTTCCTTTATAATTTTTTTCGGTTTTACAAAGGTCAGTCAGTTAATTGCCATACGTGATACACGCTTGGACGATCATTTCTCGGAACAGACATGACTAATTGGAAAAAAGATTATCGCGCAGTAGGTTGCAATTACGTAGACTGGTTGCCAACCAAGATTATAGAACACAATCTGTCCTGCGATTTAACTAGTTACCTCGAAAAAAAATCACTGCTCATTTTAGATACCTCAATTTAAATTTAATTTTTTAAAATAAAAATGTTTTCTTGAAGCATTAATTTTAGTTTTAATTGAAAGCCAAGAGATTAAATTTACTAATTACAGTAAGCAAAATACCCTGGTTTAGTTCAAACCGAAATTAGCTTGATCGGAATCGCAAATTTAACAGCTGAAATTTTTTTTTAAATTTACCACCATTATTGACTAATCAACACATTATGTAAACAGTAGCTAAATTTCTGTTTTAAAAATCTTGCAAAAAAACATATACCTTCTTGACACGTTATTTAAGTCGATTTTTATAATTAAAACTTACCTTTATCTGATGTCAAACAAATATTAAATGCTTACTGTCGGGAAATTTACGAAATAAATCACTCGTTACTGACGGTAGACCTCTTGTAGGCAGTTATCTAAGCGACAAATTAAGTGTTGACAAGTAGCAGGTGGGAATGACGTTTGGATGGCGACGAAAGTGACAAAAATTTCATGTAGCTTAAAACGTAACATTTGGAAATTTAAATTTTTTTTTGTTGCTTTTTAAGTAAATAGTGAAATTAAAAATTTAACATAATATTGTCAGCAAGTATAATATTTTATAGAATTTTAGTTTAGATTTATAGCCAGACTATGCTTTCTGAATAAATAAAAATATGCTTTCTGAATAAATAAATATATGTTTTCTGAATAAATAAAAAGAAAATATGCTTTCTGAATAAATAAAAATATGCTATCTGAATAAATAAAAATTTAACTTTCTTTTAAAAGAAAGAATTAAATTAAAATAACCGAACTAAGTTATATTATGTCATTTTTATTTATTAATATTTTTCTGAAATATTAAATATTTTTATGTTTAGATATTACATATTTATCTTAAATTATTTATTAATATGCTTTCCGAAAAAATTTTTAATTTTTCAGAGGATCCGAAATTTCTTTTAGAATAATTTTAATTTAAAAAAAATGAATGAAATTAGAATAAAAGTGTGGTTTGTGTCGTTTTCGATGTAAGGGGAATTCATCCAAACACTTGTTAACTTCGAAAAACAAGAGAACCTCTATGGAAACTTGTTATGACCCATAGGGAACACCGTAACTAATAAGAATTTCCAAAATATAATTTTTTTAAATTATTTTAAAAGTAAAATGCCTGAATGATTTTTATTAAACTTTTCAATTTTCGATAGGCAATATGATAATCAATTCTTAAGTAAAAAGAAATTCAACAACATTTTTATAACAGCTTTTTAAAATATTTTTAACACTTTTATGAATTATTATAATAAAAAATAAAAAAATATAAACAATTATTTCAAAATTTTATTAATAAACGAATTTTTTTTTCTTCAGACTATAATGCCCTCAATAATTATTAATTATTCCAGCAATTAAAAGTTTATCAAATTAAATTATATCAGAGTTTTATTGCATTTTTATCTTACTCTTGGAAGCAGATTTTTGGCCAGGTTGTCTGCTTTAAAATAAAGAACATAGATGATTTATATGCCCCAATGAGTCCTGCATTTAACTAATAAAAATATTTTTTACAGTTATTTAAAATTTATTAAAATTTCATGGATTTACGTAGAGGTGGGGTAACAGAGTTAAAAAAATATTTTCACCAAGATATTTTAAAAAATAATAATTTCAAAAATAATTTCATTCATTTGTGAATGAGTACTGACTATTATTTGATTTTTGCGAGAATTTTCAAATTAATGTGTTTGTTACCGGCAAAAAAGTGGGTTGTGTCATCAATACGTAACCCATTGTAATAAAGGCGTATTTTTTTTTAGCTGCTAACTCAAATAAAAACAACATTTTCTATCAAAATTTCAAAAATGTTAGCAGAGATTCAAAAGTTTTTAAAAAATAATTAAAAAATTGCTTTGATCTTTCCTCTTAATGAAAATATAAATATTTTGATGGAAAAAGTTTGATTTATTAAGTTTATGAAATTTATACTATGCTGTTTCATGCTGTTTTTAGCGATTTTTTTTTTTTTTTTTTGGAGGTACCTAGATTTAACCTATAACTTGGGAAGAAACGAATTATTACCTTTCCCAAGGGTATTTGCGCGTAAGTGAATTTAAGGAATTCAACTGGAATTCGAACACGACTCTCCGACCGAGCCGATATCCACCGCACCACAGCGCACATCCAAAGGTAAAAACATACAAGGCTAAAAAAGCAAAATCAGAATTTTTCTTCATATTAACAGTTCCACATATCCTTGGTCATCCTCCAACAGAAACTGTTCATCAAATGCTGCGACTCCAACAGTTCACATTACATTGATATGCATAGCATCAGGGAGAACACACACACACACACACACACACACACACACACACACACACACACACACACACACACACATATATATATATATATATAGATATATATGTGTATCAGGTGACTATTACTTATGTTTAAAGTCGAGTGTGTTGATTGAATATTTAACCAAATATAAAGAATTACGATTCGAATATGCCATTAGACATAGAGTTGAATTTCATTTTCACCCCAGGTCCCGATAGTGCTAATCAAGGCATTCTGCGTGTGATTAAAACCGGTAATACGGAGCTGTACAGAAAAAATTTAGCTCCAAATATTGCAATATGTCCTCTGGTAAAAATGGTTATTGAGACTGGAGAGAAACTGAAATTCAATTCTATGGCATCAAATAACAGATTCTAATCGTAATTCTTTATTTTTGGTCAAATATAGCGTCAATATATTCGATCTTAAATATACTATAGTCTCCTCTATTGAAAATGATATAAGGCAATTCGTCTCTTAAAGATAGTATTTGTTCATTATTCTATCACAAGTGAGTTGACAATGCCACTAAAACGCAAGTGGTCAGTGAGGATAGAAAAAATAGTGATTTGGATTTGTTTTTTACAGTTTTCCAACCATTTATGTGTTTATTAATACTTCTGTGCTAAGATAGTATTTATATTATTTAAATTGTTCGGATTGTTGTCATCATCTTTATTGCCATGTTTACGATGTTGTGGCGATGTTGTGGCTGTTGCATTCTCTGACCTTCTTCAAGTCCTAAGACTTTGGAACCGAACCCTTCATATTGATCACTGGGATATATCATTACCACTTCTGGTATAGAAGTGGATGCTGAACAATCCCATCAAAGATGAAGGAGAGGCTTGAGGCATCAGAAATGTGGTTTTACAGAAGGATGCTGAGAATATCATGGACAGAGCACACGTTGTTGTTGGAAAGGATGCCAACGAGTAGAAAACAGATAATAATTATCAAGAAAAGAGACAAATGATATTATCGGGACGCGTAGTGAGAAAGGAAAGTTTGGAGAACTTGATACTTACGGGTCGGGTAAACGGAAAAAGCGACAGTACTTGTTAGGTCTGAGCAAATGGATGATGGAGAGGAGCCTAGAAGAAGAAATTATTTGTTCATCATTGCCGTAGCCTGGTACTGAACTCATAATACTTTGGGTCAAGTTACAGTAACTAACCCCCGCCTATACCCACTGGGCTATGTGCCCTTTTGGGCAGCACTGTATGAATTTCTGGTTCTGATAAACCTAATGTTAAATAATGCTAGATAGATATTGATATGTGTGTACCTGAGTTTGCATTAAATTTTAATATATATCTGTGAACGTGCGTAATAGGGCTTTGATATATGAAATATATCTGTGAACATGCTTCGTATGATTTAAATGTCAGTATCTTACATGAGACTGATAAACCAGAACCAGATAGGAGAATCATATTTTTCTTAACATATTAACTTTTCTATTTACAGAGAGGATTATTTTTGGAAATTCGCAGTGAACAAACTGTTTCGAAATAAGATCAATAAAGTTTGAAATCAGTTTTTTTTTTTTAAAAAATGTCGAAATCACGAGTTAATAATTATTTTCCAATGACCGCTAGCAGGATAATTTCTCTAACGTTTTTACCAAATCTTGTATTGCAGTCTTTGAAGCTAATGATTTTCTCCAGCACTCCGTATTAGTGGCACCCATATTGTATTCATTTTTATGCATTGCCGTCTTAGAAGATTTTGGGAGGTTAGCATATGCGCTGATACCTAAAATTTCCGTCGTTTCCAATGATGTCCTCGATCAACTATTTCAAATTCATCTAATAGGGGACAGTCATCCCTTTTCTCTTTCGATATATGGTCAGCTATACCTGATTTTTCTATTTCCACTCGTAGTACAGCCTTGCAATATTCTTGCAGCTTTAACTTAAGGGAGCAGCCCGTTTTATTTTTAATTAATTATTACAATTACATTAAATGGTATACACTCACCTCTTTAGAAGATCTTACTCGGGAATTGTACCTGCGAAATGGAGAACCAACTTTGAAGTGCGTCCTGATGTTATATGGACCAGAGATTATTTGCATTTCTCCGATAATCCATTCACTTAGGGTGAAAACCAAGGCTGTTTTTTGAGAGTTGTTGTCCTCATGCACCCTGCTTTCCACATTCGTGAGAACTGTTGTCATATACCCTGAGTAGTTATTAATTCGTAGGAGACTGCTTATACCGACCATTTTCTATATGTATGTCTTTGAGACACCGCTTAAAACTTCGGTTCGTTAATGCAGGCAGCAGAATTATTCCAGGTATATGTTAACCAACGATGGTGATAATAGAGATCTCATTGGTAAGCTTTCAGTCTGCCGATATATGTTTGATCCCATTCTGAAGCGTGTTGTTTGTATGCAGAAAGTCAGCATCTCCATCAGGTTATCTAGTGCTATACTGGCAGATTTATCTAAGGATAAGGACAAGGACAATCTCTCCTTGACTACCGGTAGTGCCTCTACCGTGGTTACATTGGTGTACAGACTAACCACATCTAGGCTCACTATCTGCTTTCATTGGACATAGGCGTATGGTTAGTTCCAGTGAGTTGGAAGTTCAATATCAGTCTTCTGATGTGGTGAACAAATAACTTAAATAAATAAGTTACAGAGAGATAATTACATGGCTACCGGAATTGTAATCACACATGGAAAGAGAATGATAAAATCCAGTGTTCAAAATAAAGGGCTCGCTTTAAAATTGCTAGCTCCTGGAGAATGCCGGAGCGCACAAAGACCGAAACGTAATGAACACGGCAGTAAAGATGATGACAACAGTCCGAACAATGTCAATAATGTAATTCACCTTCATAAGCATGTTTCCAAATATTTAGTGAGCACAATATCCACACTAGAATCATTAGCCAATCAGCATCTACAGAATAGACTTCACTACATGGCAGAGTGGAATCTCCCATGCTGTTATATAAAACACTTACCGATTTACTGGGCAGCTCTGAGCTGTCAGTTTCAAATTTAACTGATTACTAGCTGATTACTTACTATCTAAGGATTCCACAGTAACATGTATGTGTTAACGGGAATTATGAGTTTTGGTTTTTAATTTTATAAAAAGAAATATTAAATAACATTGGAAAAATAAAGAAATCTCATACTAGTATATTCTAATGCCGTCTTAGTGGAAGTGTGGGTAAGTATCTTTAACCATTTGAACTAAATTCAGTATTTATAGTTGATGCACATACTATTGAAAATAAACTGAAGGCCGTTTTTTTTTCTTTGGAAACAATTTAGATCACAGGGACAGCTCGGCAGATGTGAGCAACTTAAAGCCTCCAAAGTAAACACTAGACATGACGAAACAACGCGGAACATATTTAACATGTATTTACCTTTTTTCGACATAGAATATTCCCTACCTGCAGTGAAGTGTTAATAAATAGTGTACAGAGAAAAACAATTAAAAAGAAGCAATGTTAAACACTAAATGGAAGAAGCAGCTAGGAGCGAATACTAAATACTAGCTGTATAATATGCTTTTTATGCACGATTCGGTTACGGAATTTCATCATCATCTTAATATATTTAAAATTATCATGACACAAAGGAAATAAGTTCTCTTTATTGAATCTTGTATCATTAAAATAAAGACTGTAAACAATATATCTTCAGTCAAGTTATTCGTATTTTTAAAAGCATTCATCAACATTTTCTATGCTATTCGGACCACACATCTTGGTTAATATATTTACGTTTCGATTATTTATATACACCTGTAGTGAACAAAACAAGATCTACATTTAAAATTCAAATGCTAAACACCGATTCATTAATTGTGTTAGAAATAAACGAATTTCTTCGAATTTACAAACATTGCTAAGCACACACAAAACTCGCGAAATTTCACACCTCGATTCGAAATGTTTTTCGGCCAATAGAAAACTAAGAAACATCTAAAAAAACAAAATTCAAATAATCTTTAATTATCAAAAACAATTTTTTTACAGAACCTTTTCGCGAGCCAACGAGAATATTGTTTGTCGCCCAATGGAAAAGCCAGAACAGATCCGAGAGTGAATTCCCAAATGACCTCTTCTGGCCCCCAAATGATATAAAATACGTGACAAGACGACTGTAGCCAGAGAGAAAAGAAGACGAGAGTAAATAACACTTCCCTCGACAAACGCCAAGCGATCGTTGTTATTGTTATCGCTATCTTCCTCTTTCACCTCTCTTTTCTCACAATGTACCCGTCTGCCTTTTCTTATACTTTATAAACGGACGGAACCTTTAAGACTAAGCGAATACGTCAAAGAAAACTCCTACCAACAATATCGCTCAAGACTACATACGTTCCTGCATTGGTACGCATAAACTCATTCTTGAAAGGACTACTACGAACATTTTAACCACCTTGTATCAACGAATAACATTACTTTTATTCGTTAAATTTTAATTGTTAATTGATTTATATATATGTAAGATTGTCTATTTACAATTTCATCTTCTTGTTTTGTACCCCTGTTATAGTGAGCTATCTAACTAACAAGGCCAAATCCAACTAATCTTGAATAAGGGAGAAACGATATGAGTGTTAATGCTAGTGCCATGAAGTGTGTTCGAGTGAGATTAGCAACGCATAAATCATGATAATTTTCTCATTTCAAAGATTGTTAAACAGTTGAACTTTTCGCTAATGTGTGAAACTGTTAACAGGATGGAGAAAAACTCAGACAACGGAAACTAGCATAAAATAACGCTTGATCTACTTGTAGATTTTAAAAAAATACCTCGGTAGATAAAAATTTAAAAAACTCAATGGAAAAAAAAACTCTGTATATAAACTTCTTATCGCCATAACACGTTGAAACACTAGTTCTTGTCGGATCACTGACGGTAGCAACATCGAAACTGGTCAGTACCTACATGAGTAACAGTTTTTGAACAACAGGTGATGTAAGCTTGAATGTGTGGTTGGTATAATGAATAATGACTCGAAATATTTAATCGGGACGTTAAGATCTAATTCGAGTTGAGTTCGTTATATTATTTTACACTTCCCTATGTTTTTGGCGCGTAAGCATCTTCCTCTGCCCCCATCTATAAATTAATTAGCATAACCTGCCCACTAAATAGTTATTATCTGAAAAGTAAATGAAAGGCTAGTCTCCCTGAAAGCAAAACAATGCACCTCCTCGTCTTAAATCTCACAACAGACCTCAAGTGGAATGACTATATAGAATCCATAGCTAAATCCGCTGACAAGAAAATCGCTTCTCTGTGTAGGGCCGGGAAGTTTTTTCCGCCCAAAACAATCCTGCACTTACATAAAGCTACCGTCCATCCGTGCATTGAATACTGCTGCCATATCTGGTTGGGTGCTCCTGCTATCCACCTGGGTGTGTTTAACAAGATCAAATCTGTAATGTGATAGATCCCGACTTGGTATCTCGGATACAGTCACTTTCTCAACGGCAAAATGTGGCTTCCCTGTGTTTCTTCTTTCACAGGTTGTGCTCCGATGAACTTAGCTCACTGGGGACCCCTATATATACATTTACTCGAGCCACAAGATTAGCAACTGAGCCCCACACTTTTACTGCGAAACTAATAAATTGTAAACGCAAATTCTACTCCACAGCTTCTTTTCTCACGCTTCCCGCCTGTGGAATTCACTTCTATTTACTTGTTTTACCGACAGCTATAATCTGCAAGAATTTTAAATGTAAAGTGAATAGTTATCCACTTCCTGACAGCCCCTATAACCTGTCACTCATTCTCATAGCCTTCCTCCTATGTAACTACCTACAAAACAGTAGCAGTATCGCTTGGGGTGATATGATTATAAAAAAAAAAGTAATTCTTTTATTCTAATAATATTTTCTGTTATTAGATAACCCGCAAAGTGTTAATAATCCATAGAAATCAGTTTATATAACAACGTATTTGTATTAAAGTTTTCTACCTAGCAATTAATGCTCAGGATTTTGATCTAACGATTAGGCGAAAACGCTAGATCAAATAATATTTGACAGTACAATAATGGCTGGATCACGTTAACATTGTAGGGGCCTCGACGATGCTTGGTAAATTGGCCTCGTGCCAAACACGTCCGAAGTCCTCACAATTCAAAATATCAGAAGGTTGAACGCTGGATGTTGAAATGTGAAAGAATAAAATATTTTGTGTGCACATTAAAGTAAAGATTTATTAACAGAATGACAAAATTTTAAGAATAAAAATGTAAGTGAAATTTCCTTAACTGAACACTGTAATATATTTGCGAAAAAATAAATGTTCATTTAGAAAATGCATGCAGTTTTATATTTAAAAATTGTTCAAAGAAAAATATAAGTATTTTAAATGTCTCACAGAAGTTTAGAGTTCATGATTGTGTTGTAGCAGACTGTAAATTCTTATGCTTCTTTCCCTTTTTGGTAGGTTGGTGACATGGTGAGGAAGGAGGTAAAACAAATATAAAAATTGTACTTAGAGTGTCCTGTTGTTGTTGTTGTTTTCTTTGGCAGCGTGGAGAGAAAAAGAAGAAAAACCAAAGTGAATATTTGACGTGCCCTTACTTCCAAGTCGGCTGATTAAATTTCTTTTGTACATTGCCACAAAGTCCGTTAGCTAACCGTCACTGAACGTCCTTACGTAGTGAAGTTTATCATGTCACCGGCTCCAGTAGGCACTTTTTCTTTTAGGTGTGCAAACAAATTTCAGTGCCGTCATATATGAATTTTCCATTTCTTATCCAATCAGGATCCAGAATTTTCCTTTCCACACTGAGTTGTGAAATTTGTCTTGGTCTGGGTTTTTCCCACAATGTTGCTTAGTCATTTTGATCTACTTTTGCGGGTGGGCAATTTTACTTTGTGTGTTTTAGTTGGGTTTTTCCAAAAAGCTTTTAGTCGTTTGGATCCGATTTTGTGTGTGTGCAATTTTACTTTGTGTGTTTTAGTTAACTGTTGGATGATATAGGATTTGTATTCTATAACATAGATTGAAAGAGGAAAGTTAATTAGAACATGAAAAATTTCCCTCTTCTGTGGTTTATCAAATATGTATTAAGTTAACACAACGGACACCACCTCATAATCTGATGGTTAACTGAGCATATCATTGATAGCAAATGCTATTTTAAATATGTAAATACTTCATTAGCAAACGCACCAATAAGTTATTTCACACCACTACTCAGGAGCGTAAACCCAAATCAAATAAAAAAATAAACACCTTATAACGTGGCAAATTGCTTTTCCCGTTTTACAAGATGACGTTACTGAATCATTTATGGGAGAAAAACAGATCATTTGAACGCTCCATAAATTTAAGCCTGTTTACGACCATAACACGTTGATAAGAAAAAAGATTCTCGTCTGATTACTAATGTTTAGATGCGATGTAGTTATCGCCCTTTAACACTCTAAGTTATTTGTTCACCACGAATGTATCGAACTGTATAGTCGAATATTGAACTCACAACTCTTTGAGTCAAATCACCGGAACTAAACTACTACTGGACTATGTGAAGTTAAGAACGTCAATTCAGGATTAATTGAGTTTTATAAACCATATGTCTCAATAACCAGTTTTACCAGAACTCATATTTCCTCTAGCATTCCTTATTACCGGTTGTTTTCGTTTCTACGCTAGACCAGTTTAGAAAGTTTTTGTACTAAGGTAGGTAACTGATGGAGACTAATAGATAACATAGGGTTGGAAGTGTGGGTGGAGATATCTATGCAGTAATACATTTGAAAAGGTGTATCAATGAATATATCCTACATCACCTTCCCAGCTATTTGTTAAAAACCAGGACGGACTAAGTTTTATGGCATTAGTGGCAATCATCATACCGCAGCAGGTAACGGCTCCCAACTGTGAGAATTTCCCGACAAAGTTAATCGTGTTTTAGAAAAAAAGGACATGTTTGCCCATGCGTAATGTTTTTATAATCATATCGCCTCAAGCAAGGCAGTTTACTGCCAATGGTGCGCAGAGGTTAAATAAGAGGAAAGTTATGAGAAACAGTTACAGTTTATAAGGGGTGTCAGGAGGTGGGTAAGAGAAGGATGAGAATACTATGGGAGTAGAGTGGAGGGAGAAAGAAGCATGAGAAAGAGGATGCAGGTTAGTGAGATAGGAGATGACTACTGACTTTACATTTGAATTCTTGGAGATTGTAGCTGTCGGGGAAGCAAGTAAATGGAACGGAATTCCACACGCGGGAAATACGAGAAAGGAAGCTGCTGGAGTAGAATCTGTTTTACATTTTATTTGAAAGTATTTTTAGAAGAGACAGAAGGAAGCCACATCACGCCTGTTAGAAAGTGACTGTATCTGATCTGCTAAGTCGGCATCTATCACATTACAGATTCTCGTTTAGATTTCGTCAAGGACCCCTAGGTGGATAGCAGGAGCATCCCACCAGATATGGAAGCATTCAATGCATGGACGGAGAGTAGATTTATATATATGGTTTTAGACGGGAACAATTTCCTGGCCCTACACAGAGAACCGACCGTATTAGCAGAGGATTAAGTTATGGATTCGATATAGTCATTCCACTTGAGGTCTGTTGTGAGAGTGAAGGCGAGGAGGCGCAGTGTTTTGCTTTCAGGAAGACTATCCTGATCCATATATTCGTTCCGAGAAACATGCTTTCGTCCAGTGCCATACGAGTCAAATCCTCCCCAAAAACTGCAAAGGTTACAAGATACTGGAAATGCCTATGTTATTTAAAGTGCCACACCAGCGGAGAAGAAAAATTTCGAAAGTAATTATTACAGAGAAATTTGATCACATATTGCGTTTACTGTTATAAAAAAAAAGCCTGTCTTCGTGCAAGCTGCTCACCTTCAGTTATTAAACAATAATTAAAAATTAGTTGCGCTGGAACGGTTCTGCGATCATAGCTGATAAATTCAAGCAACATACTTACATTAAATCTATAGTGCTAGTGAAATCTATTTTGAATTTCCTTGAAATTCCTAGGCACTGTAACAGTCACTATTCCAGTTGAACACGGATTCTCGAGGAAGACGCGCGTCTCATGTTCGGTCGAGTGTCATTTTAATGGTGATGGGAGTTTTTGCCAATCAGTAACCAGTAATATCTGAAAAAGTTGGGAAAAATCGTCGTGCTCCCTAGTATGGACTCTATTACTGAAAGTTTTACTGTCTCTAACACGACAGCCATGATACCATAGACTGGGACTTTTGCGTTATAACCATGGAGATTTTATATCGTATATTGGATCCTATTAACCTCTCTCTCTCTCTCTCTCTCTCTCTCTCTCTCTCTCTCTCTCTCTCTCTGTGTGTGTGTGTGTGTCACCAATTTAGTTATGCTTACTTCCTTGTTTACGCTGGCAACCAACCGACATATAGTAATATTTTTATTGTAATTTATTAGTAATATTTGATAAAAATAAGGCATTTTTATATGTAAAATAATACACTGTTCAGATAGTTGTCCTTATCTTTATTGCCATGTTTACGACGTTTCAGCCGTTGTACGGGGCGGCTTTCTTCAGATTCTATGAATGTAACGACAAAGGAGATGGCCGCCTTCTACGACATTAAGATAAAGGGATAGAAAAATACTAGTGGAAACTGCGTAAACTTAAGAAATCAGCACATATGCGAGGCTACAAAAGTATCCTAAACCGGCCAAGCATATAAATTAATACAGTATGGAAACCGGTAATATGGATTGTTAGAGGAAATCGTTAGCGTCAAAGATCGCAATATGAGCTCTGGTAAAAAAGGTTACTAAGATATTAGGTTTGTAAGTACTAAAAATTCATACATAGTAAGTTCACATAGCTCAGTGGATAGAGGTGTGGTTTAGTTCCAGTGTCTTGTGGTCCGAACAGTATAAAGAATGTTAATACTTCTCATCCCAGAAGTTAAATAATTGGTTATTCATCTTTTAACTTTATTAAGCTAATAAACGTGTGGGACATTTATTCAGAAATTTGATTTTATAGTGAGCAACTAACAGATCAAACTTCTCGAGTATGTCAAACTTTTACAGTAAGTCCTATTAAATGTTCCTCTGTAAACATACCTGAACTTCAGCCAGGTTCACCTCCTTGTTTGTGTTCGTATAACCTGTGATATACGTAGATATCTGAATCTGTCATTAGTCTCTTTGATGTCACATTCTAGTTTAACATTTGGACTGCTGTGTCGTATGGGTAGCAGTGAGTAGAAAAACCTGCTTTGGTGTTGCAAAAGTTGGATTATGAATATATTGTGCTCAGCACAGATAAACCGTACATTGATCAAAGTTGCTGAAATATATTGATTTAGCTTAAGGTCTGTTAAATGAATCACGTTTATTATTATTATTATTATTATTATTATTATTATTATTATGTCATTTTTCATCATATTTTGATTTCTGCTATGGTTGCACTACCAACCATGTCTGCGGGAAGACCTAAGGCAGGTAGTGGCGTGTTGTTATGGCTCCATTTCATGTTTTTCTATCTTCCCTGTCATCCCCAGCATTACATAAAGTTTTCCTTAGTGTGTGGGCTGTACTTAATAAGACAATTTTTTGTATATCTCTTAAGCTGGGGTTTCCAGGGATTCTTTCAATGTGTTGTTTTGTTCCATTTTTTATCATTCCAAGTGCACCTACTATCACTGGCACAACTCTTGTTTTCAATTTCCACATTTTTTTCTATTTCAATTTCCAGGTCTTTATATTTTGACAGTTTTTCAAATTCCTTGATTGCTATGTTACAATCCGCTGGACAAGCCATATCAATTAATAGACAAGTTTTCTCCTTCTGGTTTTTAACAATAATGTCTGGCCTGTTTGCTTCAATTTTTCTATCTGTGTAGATGGTGTAATCCCATAGAATGGTTACATCTCCTATTTCTGTAACCGGTGCTGGGTGATGTTCATACCAGTGTTTGTTTACAGCTTTTCCATAATGTTTGCACATTGCCCAATGTAAATATTGCCCAACTCTATTGTGGCGATTTTTATATTCATTTGGGGCAAGCACAGAACAGCCTGAGATTAGGTGGTCTATTGTTTCTTGGTGTTTATCACAAAACCTGCATTTTGGATCCATATTATTATGCATATTATTTGCCTGAAAGTTTCTAGTGAAAAGACTTTGGTCTTGTGCTGCAAGAATAAAGCCTTCAGTTTCAGACTTTAATCCAGATGCACGTAACCATCGATGAGTATTAACTTTGTCAACATTGGATTTATAGGCACGTACTGGATATTGGCCATGCAGAGGTTTGTCTTGCCAGCGCTGTTTCATCTGTTCAAGAGCTTTATCTTTGGCTTTCATTTTCATATTTTTTGCCGCAATAGTTGGTTCTTGGCTTCTGTTTTGCTTTTCTACAGAATCTACTAACTGTAAATCTTGTTTGTATGTACTGCCTTCTTTTATTATTGAATATTTTTTCTTTCTTTCTTCATGTTGCCTTACTAATTGTATCATCCAATCCTTTGTTGTTTCTATGTATGTTAGTAAGCCAATAGTTGTTGTCTTGTATGACAATTCCAGCTGAATAAGACCTCTTCCACCTTCTTTACGGGGGTATGTATAGACGGTCTACATCAGCCTTTGGATGATGCATCTTATGCTTAGAAAGAAGCTTTCTTGTTTTAGCATCCATTCGCCTGATGTCGTTTAGAGTCCAGTTTAAGATGTTAAAGCTATATTGGACAACTGGGA
This sequence comes from Ascarosepion bandense, assembly GCA_037127315.1. Classification (NCBI taxonomy): domain Eukaryota; kingdom Metazoa; phylum Mollusca; class Cephalopoda; order Sepiida; family Sepiidae; genus Ascarosepion; species Ascarosepion bandense. The sequence goes on along the minus strand of JBBBDQ010000691.1, from coordinate 578,555 downwards.
TTGCAAGGCTATTAATGGCCATAACTCTGTTCTGTGAATTTAACTCAGTTTTTAATATCATTCGTAGCCTTCTATAGTACTCTTTACGCACTATTTCTTTCATTTTTTTATGGTGAATGATTTCGCTCTCATTTACACCTAGGTATTTATAAGCTTCTTCTGGTTTCAATTCTTTTATTGTTACAGCAGGGTCTAAGCTAATTGAGGATGTTTCTTGTATTGATCCACGTAAAACTGTAGCTTTAGCACATTTATTCAAATTAAAGTTCATTCCAATGTCTTCGCTGAAGCATTTTACAGTTTGCAGAAGACCTTCCAGCTCATTATCATTCTTAGCATATAACTTTAAATCATCCATGTAAAATAGATGGCTTATTTTCTTTTGGCCTATTTTATAACCACATTCTGTCTTATTAAGTTGACTGGTTAGTGCTATTAATGATATGCAGAATAGTAAGGGAGATAAAGAATCACCTTGAAATATACCTCTTTTGATGTTTATTTCATCAGACTTATAGGTTCCATTTATATGATTGAGGTAAAGGGTTGTTTTCCATATAGACATGCACTGTTTGATGAAATTGATGATGACGGGCGATATCTTATATATATTTAAAGTTTTAAAATCCAGTAATGTGGCACACTATCGAATGCCTTTCGATAATCTATCCAGGCAGTACTAAGATTTTTCTTTGTACTGTAGCAGTTTTCCAGGATCATTTTGTTAATTAGCAATTGGTCTTTACAACCATAACAGCCACGTTTGCACCCTTTTTGTTCAAGTGGTATCATGTCATTTCTTTCTAAGAATAAATATGTCTGTTTTGTTAAAATAGATGTTAATAGTTTATATGTTGGGCTCCTTTTTTTTTTTACTGATTATTCATTCAGTTATCCTGTAGTTTATTGTCGTCCTTTCATTTTGCGTAGGGCTTACGGCATATCACGTTGAATACACCGTTTCTCCCTCGATCACCGAAGTTAAGCAACGTTGAGCCTGATCAGTACTTAGATGGGGGACCGCTTGGGAATACCAGGTGCTGTAAGCATATAGTGACGGATGTGCGTTGTGGTGCAGTGGATATCGGCCCCGAAAGAGAAATCGGTGAGCCGAGTTCGAATTCTAGTTGAATACCCTGCATTCACTTAAGCACTGGTACCCTTGGGAAAGGTATTAATCCGTCCCGTCCCGTCCCTCCAATTATGGGTTAAATAACATGAATAGGACTTGGGGACTTTGCCCTTAAAAACAAATCACAATGAATCTTGATACTCGAAAAGAAAAATGTATTATTATACACAAAAGCTTATATAAAAACAACAATAAATTGTTGAAAGAAAAAGGTATTACCAGCATTAAATAATGTTTAGTTGACAATAAATGACCCACCGAGGTTGATTTGCCATAAAAACAAAACAACCAACCAACCAAAATCTTTTTGCCTTACTTAACTACTTCCTGGAGAACTCTTGAAGTTTCCTTTCTATATATATATACTATTAGCACCGTGTCATCTGCGTGTCTTATATTGTACAGATTGTTGCCACCAATGACAAATCCTGACAGGAATTCTAAAGCCCACAATCTCGCTGTATAGGTTGAATAGATCTGGCGAGAAGACACATCTTTGTCTTAAACCCCTTTCATTTTTTTTGTACCTGCATTTAAATCAAGTTCTACTTTGACGTCTAAACTAATCTTTTAAAATTGTGAAAGATTGTTCAAAGCAACAGCAAGTTATTGAAGTTTTGTTATTTGCATAATAACTTCAGACAGACTAGATATTGCGCTTTCTGGAGAGGTTTCCAAATCATGTAAATCTTCACCTTCAGAGATAAAATGCAGCCGTAACTTCTACTCCAACAGTTTCTTTCCTCGCACTTCCCGACTATGGAATTCTCTTCCACACGATTGCTTCCCCGACGACTACAATCTCCAAGGGTTTAAATGTAAGGTCAATAGACACCTCCTAACACACTAACCTGCTCCCATTCTATCAAACACTCTTCCCATCTACCCAACCCTCATCCTCGCTATCCTTACTCATCTGTCAACTTCCTTCTTCCCATCTGCCCAACCCTCATCCTCGCTATCCTTACTCATCTGTCAACTTCCTTCTTCCCATCTGCCCAACCCTCATCCTCGCTATCCTTACTCATCTGTCAACTCCCTTCTTCCCATCTGCCCAACCTTCATCCTCGCTATCCTTACTCATCTGTCAACTTCCTTCTTCCCATCTGCCCAACCTTCATCCTCGCTATCCTTACTCATCTGTCAACTTCCTTCTTCCCATCTGCCCAACCCTCATCCTCGCTATCCTTACTCATCTGTCAACTTCCTTCTTCCCATCTGCCCAACCTTCATCCTCGCTATCCTTACTCATCTGTCAACTTCCTTCTTCCCATCTGCCCAACTCTCATCCTCGCTATCCTTACACATCCGTCAACTTCCTCCTGACATTCCCTATGTCTAACCACTCCTTCTCTTTACCTTCCCCTATGTAGCCCCATGCGCAATAGTGGCAGTGGAATGCCTTGCTTGGGGTGAGATGATTAAAAAAAAAAAGTCAGTTAATTTGTATGTTTGAACCAAGCGTTACATTACGCAGTTTTCCGCTGTCTGAAGTTTCCTCTATATAGTAAACTGTTTCACAATCAAGCCATCTAAAATTTCATGCAGTCATACGATCGGGAGTTCAATAAAAAAAGCTGGAGATGGTGAAATCTTTAAAAAATGTAAATAATTACACGAGTACGAGTTCATTGACAGTAGAAAAACTAAAGCGTGTCTATGATTAATCTTTTATTTTAATTTTCATTTGTAAAATCGAACAGAATTTAAACAGATATACAATTATTTATCGAGTAATACGGCAAATAAATAGAAACATTAATAAGCACATTGCTCTTCCCTTCTCTTAGTTGTCCTATCCTAAGCTTTTGCATCCATTTCCTTTAGCTTAGCTTTCCTTTCTTTCCTATAATTTCTCTATTATCTTATCTTCTCGCGATAATGTATACAGCCATAAAATGAGTCCCATATTTTTGAATTTTCACACTGGTCAAGTCGTAAAAGTGTTCTTTCCTCAGCCCAAACTTTTAAATTATTCTAAAATAAAAGAGGGGAAAACAAGTTAAACTACTAAAATTCGAGTTTTACCGAACAGTTGTAGCAATTAAGATTTACCAATCTGAACGGCCATTAATTATTTAGAAATATTTAAATTTTATGAAATATTTAGAGTTCATTTTCCGCGAAGGTTAAAATAGCAAACATGGCTGTTTTTATTTTTTTATTTGTTCAATGTTTAATGAAATGAACCGTACGATTTATACATTGATTGTTTAAAATAAGGCTGGTGATGTATATATTACAAGAGACGCGCGGTGACTGTCAGGAAGCAAGTATTACTAGAGATTTTTTAATCGATGAAGAGAATCCCATAATTGAAAGACATAGAATCATATAACGAAAACATCCAATATATTAATCCTTTTTAATTTGATTTTCTACAAACTATTTACGGCGTGTGTGTGTGTGTGCGTGTGTATATCAGTTATTTAAGTGCCATACGTGATACACGCTTTGGAGACATGATTAACTTGGCAGAAGATTTTCCCACAGTAGGTTGACATTAATTTCTGAGGTAGACTGGTTACTAACCAAGTCTATAGAATCCAATATGTCCTGTTATTTAAGCCATACCTGGAGGGTGTAGAGACGGATTAATACCGTTCCCAGGAGTATTTACACATAAGTGCATACAGTGAATTCAACTAGAATTTTTACTCGGCTCTCGGAGTTCGGGTTCCGAGCAGATATCCACTGCACCACAACCCACATCTTGTATGTATGTATATATGCATTTATTTGGGTAGTACTCCCTCTTTTATAGAAGTTAAATAAAAAAAGGTTGAACATTTTCCATTGAGTTTTTAATTAATTTTCCTTGAATTCGCACAAGTAGTTCGATTTCTGGATAGAACGAGTTACCAATCAAAGCAAGTTGATGGATATTTGTATTGGGCATAACATTACATGCTTACCAAGAAAATTAACGTTACATCACTCTAAACATAGGCTCAATAAGGATCCATTTAAACAAACATGATATCATACAAAATTCTTGTGAAAAATATAGTCATAATACCCACATGAAGAGAATGGCTTAAATAATTGTCAACTCTCAATAATATCAACTATGAACACGATCAAAGCGAGGTGACCGTTTTTTAAAAATAAAATAAAAGACATATATATATATATATATATATATATATATATGTACTCAGTTAAGAATAATCTTTGATAATTGCTGATGGAATAGCCAACATATACGCCTCCAGGAAGGGGAACCCAGATCGAATCTTGCCGCATTATTTAATAAGATTTGTCGAATATTCATGCCAGTGGACGAAAATAAATGTAGTGCTTAAAAATAAATAAACGGAGGTTCTCAAAGATGGGTATCCATTGAAGATAACGATTAAAGTGATAAAAAAACTTCGAATTAATTGATAAAACCCTAAATTTATATTTGTCTTACCTAACTGGTATGTTGATTTCTGCATTTTATTATAATTTTTTCTTTTATTTTAATTTTTTATTTTAACTTTAATTTTTGTCTGTTTCATTTTTGTCTTTAATTTGTCTGATTTTTTTAACAGGGGTAGTATTCTGCTATTGTAAATAATTTTTGCGTTTAAATTTCGTTTCGACGTAAATGGTGAAAGTTTTCATAGTGGTTTTCACTGCTTGAAGGAATTATTTAAGGGTAGGGTCGGTGTAGCATTGGTCAATATGAACCCCTCTTAGCAGTGAGCCATTCTCTCCCTCCCTCTCTCTCTCTATTTCAACTAACTCAAGATGGCGAATAACACCAGTAAATTCTCTGGGAAAATTAAAGAACGGAAGATGCTCGTTGCATCGGCAGTATTAAGTATTTGCCGACCTTCTCGTTATATCCTCACCACGCAGAATATTTTTTCTGCTCCATCATGTCTGATTATTTCTCATTTGAATACCAAATTACACCCTTTTTGTTATGCATGTGTGCTTCAGGCCAAATCTAATCTATTTTATTCGCAATAATTTACTTTATATTTTTCTTTCATCTTTCTTTTGAAGGAAGAAATTATTGAGTTAAGTTCATAAGATTAAATAATATTTCGAATCATTCATATAGCCAGACTGATTATTGTTTACAGTTTTCATTATTTCGAAATTATACTTTATTTTATTGTTTAATATAAACACCTCAATATCGTTCATGTGCAGGACGTATAAATTCATACTTGTTGTACCAGGATTTATTATTATTCTCCCAACATAAGAAATGAATACAAAAAGCATGGCTGAGAAAGAGAAACAACGAAAAAATGCAAAAATATAGAAAAATCTGGTTGTAAGGATGAGCAGCAGATCAAGTTGTGGGCTACAAGACGTCAGAATCAAGCAACGACAGACGTCAACAGCTACTGATGTTGATATACCTAGAAAGGACTTTGAAAGTTGATGGTAAATGTGACACAGAAATGTGAAGACGCATTTTAATATGAAAATATGCCTTCGAAAAGCTAAGCAAATTATTACGAAAAAAAAGAAAAGAGTCCTGAACTGCGATATCATATATCACTTTCTATATACCAGTATACTGAATATATTCTTAACAAATTAACAAATAAATTACTTAATTCATGGCGACTTCGAAATTTCGTGAGAACATCGTTATGATGATATCACTCATCAGCGCTATTTGTCCTGTTATATATAAACACATACACACACACACACACATATATATATGTATAACGTAATTTATAAAATTTGTCTCTCTTTCTCTCTCTCTCTCTCTCTCTCTCTCTCTATATATATATATATATATATATATATATATTTTTTCTAAACACATGCTGTTAAATATAAGAGACTATGAATGTCTATTATGTTTAACCATGAGCCGTTCTAAACGTCGTATTTTTGCTTTGATTTCAGTTGAAATTAAAGACAAAAATTCTCCAGCATTTGGATAATTATTTATTGGTTTTCTTCTAAGCTTTCAGCTCACATGAGCCATCTTCAGAGAGGTTGTTTAAGCTGAAATATTACAAAATCCAGCATCACCGACTATATATATATATATATATATATATATATATATATATATATATATATAGGGATAAATTCAATTACATAAAAATGAAAATTACAGATATCTAATTTTAATAATTATTTAAGTATTATTGGTAAACTATAAAGTAAATGAATGAAAAAAATCGATATTGGCTGCAACCACGGCATCTAGACAACTTTGAAATCTCTTGTCACCTTCCTTGAATTTCTTCTTCTTTAAGTTGGTGAATGCTGTCATAATCTTTGCCTTCAGTTCAACAAGAGGGTTGCTATCTGGAGAGTTAGGTGGCCAGTTGTGTGCTGCGGTAGCAGAAACTGTCTGACAGTTATGATTTGTTATTTCTGCTTGTGTGACATGGCGCAGCATCCTGTTCCCGGGTAGAGTTTTCTAGCAACCACACTCTTGAACTATGAGAGCACTAAATCCTTAAGTTTTTTTTTATGTAGGTCTCCGGGTTTATCTTTGGCCCTGTGACAAGCTGAATGGATGCATAACGTCGCCATTACTAGTGGTAACTTCAAACATCATCATATTGACAGGGTATATCATCTCTTTCTGAATCCTCTACAATTTCCTCAGATTGAAACTTTGAAATGTTCGTATTTGAGTGTCCGGTGTGAATTCCAGGCAGCAGACCATGCTGTTTTCAAATTTCTGTTTGAGTTAATTGCTTCATGATGTTTTTATTTCACAGGTGCCCAACTGATCCTACTACATTATGCAGTCGACAAATAAAAAAAAACCCAGATAAACAAAGGTGTATTCGAGAAATTAAATATAACATAACGCCCATTTATCCATCTTGTGTTTGTATATATAAATGCCGTTTGACCATGCTAATCAAAATGAAATGATAAATTTTCACCCGGTATATTTAACAGAAATATGCGTATCTAACGAGTGCTGTTTTCGTTTTTATTTCTCTACGTGTATTCACTTGCAGATAAGTAAAACCTATCAACATTGACGTCTATAACTGACATGGAACAGCTTCATATTTCAACGTCAGTTTAAAACCTTTGCCACATTAATCTAAACAACATTTGAAACTGAACTCTAAGCGTTAATACATTTTTTCGGTATAATCGTTTCTAATAGAGTTTGGGAATATACAAGTGTCGATAGGCCTCGTAATAAATTAAGAGATTTACGCAGGTGGCAGCTGTTAGCGTTTGCCAAATATACAGACTAGCATTAATAAAAAAAGAAAAAAAGATAAAACAACCTTTCTAGATAAACGTTCCACTCATTAAAAAAAATCTCTACTTCTCTTGCGAATAAGCCAGGGTTGGTTATTGAGGAGAAAGGAAATTCCGAAAGGCGTTTACTTGGCTTCATTTAAAAATAGATAAAAACTATTTTAATGTAAGTTCTTTTTAAAGTATCTTAGTTCTCTGAAGTGTGTGTATAATCGGTAATACTTTCAGGTCAAGAGCGGAGTTCGCATAAGGCTACCCCGGAGCACAAAAGTTAGAAGTTGTCATATAGAAAGATATGTCGATACCGAAACGTGGTTGCAAACTTATGGCCGAATAATAAATAAAAATATAACAATGACTTATTCCGCTGAGGATCATGTGACCACGATAATGAACTATATTAAGCATCGGTCAGATGCCAAGTTAAGATCTCAATCGAAGAAATGAATGGCCTCGGCAACGAGGCTTGCTTACGGTCTGAGCAGTCACTCTATGTTTCCCCAAACAAGGCTTCGCCAAAGGGCAGAGTCATGCTTGTGTTCATAAAACAAGAGCCCGACCAAACCTTAAGCTGCGTCTACAGGATATTTTTGGCCGAGCCTAAGGGCTTAGAATCCCAAATAAATAGACATTGTGTCATACCTGCTTTAGTGGGAAGGCAGTAAATATCCTCAATCGAAAAAATCATCCCGATTACGATCAACAGCAAGAGCTGTTAGCGTTTGCCAAATGAGCATGGCTTTCCAAAACACCACGATCAGCAGCTGTCTCATGAATTACAGCCGGAGAGCAGAGTTGAGTGTTCACAGTACTTATCTTCCTTTATCATTAAGTTATTTGTTCACAACTACTATAGCCCGATATTGAACTCACAACTCTTTGAGTCGATTCAGTGAAAATAACCTGAGCCGCGTGTTCTCGAGGAGGTATATTGCAATGGAACTAGTTATTTAAAGGCAGATAACAACATAGCTACCAGAAGTAGCATCACACATGGAATGAGAATGATATATTCCAGTGATCGTAATAAAAGGTTCAATTCAAAATTCATAGCATCTTGTTATGGAAGAACATCCTGTCATCACTCGAGAATAGAATACTCTACTTTATAAAAGACGGTAACGAGTGGTACGACGTGAGAAAAGCTGTTAGTAATTCGTCTGACTGCTCTATGACACTGTCAGCACTCTGCCTTCGGGTAGAGGGAGCTCTCTGCTTCCGAGCAGAAAGCACAAACCCAGTCGTGGTTCCGCCGAAGGGTAGAATCACGACTGGGGAAAAATAGACAGAGATATTTTGGCCCGGCTATATGGCCGGGAATACCCACTATAAAATGACCATGTGTCACATCTGGCCTTGCGTGGGAAGGCTAGTAAATACAAACAGATCTTAGGTGAAGGCATTCACTATTCGATAGTCGATTCCGCTCCAACCCGTGGCTTGCCTATTTGCGTATCATTGTTAATTGTACCTTAGTACAATAAATCTGTATTTCTTATTCCTGGTGTGGAGTTCAATTCTTCAACTGATCATTTTATACTCTATTCCTTTTCGGGATATATCACATCTGAAGAAGGCCGGGGCGTACAACAACCGAAAAGTTGTAAACATGGCAATAAATATGAAGACAACAGTCCGAACAATGCAATAGTTTAAATACTACCGCCTTTCAGAAATATAAACAAATAGCAAACCAGTATAGAACAGAATGGTATTTCATTTGGATTATAGATTACTTATCATTTTACACGCCAAATCTTTTCATGTCGTTTAATATCATGGCTTTTGAAAACATCCCGATGATTTTGTTTTAAAATTATACCTTCAGTTAGTGTTCTTTTTCTGCCATCGGTTCACAAGTTAAATCGGTTACCTGCTGATTGCCCTTGCTTCGCTTGCCTTCAGAGTCTTAGTTTCTCAACTCCCTCTTTCCTCATTTCGTTTCTCAGAACATTCAACTATCTCGTGATTGACAGAGTCTGTTCCTTAGTCGTTCCTAATTTTCAAATCTTCCAGGATTTTTTGAGTCAGTATGGAAGAGAAGTCTCATTAAACCACATTACAAATGAATGAGAGATAGTTCTGGATCTGGTTTGTACACATTAGGCTATGGACGGAGAGAGTTTGTTTTTAACGTTCATCACTATTAAGGTTTTATTCTAGGCTAAGGTGCTCGTTTTAAATTATCGCCTTTGAGTGATCGTTTGCCAATTATCTGGGATTGTTTTGTTTTTATCATAATTTTACCCCATGCAAAGCGGCAATGCCCCTAATGTGCAAGGGTTAGACGAAACTGAATACTGAGAATAGAGAAGAAAAAAGAAAAGACAAAATATGAACGGGTTCCAAGAAAACAAAAAAATGCCAGTTGACCTTACAATTAAACATTTGAAGACTCTAGTTATCGCGAAAGTAAGGAAACGAAAGGTAGGAAGTGCGAGAAAGGAAACTGTTAAAATAGAATAGAAAATTAATTTAGCTGTTTCAACAGTAAAAGTTGGGACTGTGAAGCAAATCCAGTTGTAAATTTATGTATTCGGAGCATCAGCGAAAAAATCTAAGAGCACTGCTATGAAAATACTTTTAGGAAAAACAGCGGTTAGCCACTTCATGTTGGTGAACATGAAACTGAAGTTGAGCTGCCTATTTAGGATCGATTATATAACAGCTACTTATGCGCGATTCTCACTAAATGGACCTACCCTGAAACGTTTCAATTTAACATTAATTAATAAATAGAAATCATGTGTTGTCAATGGCACAGTTATGTAAATTATCTAAGAAAATTGATCTGCGCGCTTGTCAAATTTAAACCGCTGATTAACAATGTCTATATTCGAATCAAACAGTTTAGGCAACTGAATAACAGAACGGAAGGGATTCTTTAAACGGGTTTAGTTTTCTAAAAGACCTTCACACTGAATTTTTAAAAATATTGGTGTAAGTAGGTACACGAAGCGAAGAGGTTTGAGATCAAGCGATTTACAAAGCAAATCTTGGGTGTGGAACAAGGCCAAAAGTACAGAGAAACTAGCGAAGCGATCGTAGCGAAACAAAATTCTGCTAACCATTAAGGTTGAAGTGCCAATTATATCTACTGCCGAAGCTTAGGTTATATGTATCACAAGGCCGAAAGTATGGAACGCACAAAGTACCTCGACGTGGTGTAATGGTTAGCACGTTTGTCTTGCTAGAATCATCACGATTGAGTAGTGAGTTCAATCATTATTCGGTTACCCATACTTTCGGTATTGTGCCACATCTTAGCTGCGCTTAGAAATTCATCATTTTCGATCCTCACTGAGTGTTCCATACTCTCGACTGCGTGCCACATCCAATCTACGCTTAGAAAATAATTTGGTCAAAAACGCGGTGTAATTATTAGCAAAACTGTTTCAATAGAACCTATTAAAACTGAGTAGAGTTTGATCCATACTGGGTACCCCCTACTTACGGCCTTATGCCATAACTGCTTTTAGAAAATCATCATGCAGGAAAAACTATAGGTAGATTTTTAAGATTGTGAATCTAATGCGTAAATAAATCCGCAATTATCTCAATTTGTCGGCAAGCTGAGACATTGCTTTTGACAATCTTGAAAAGAACAACAGATCTCGAGAATGCTATTAAAAAGCAGCCATTTTGATTGAAATATCGTTAAGTGTGAAACGGTGATGTAAATGGGGAAATAAAATTGGTAGTTTTTGTCTCTCTGCGTCTATTTTTAAACCTTTAAACCTAGACATTTGGGTTAATAGAAGTCTTGAATTGCTATGTTTTATACAGTCAACGGTTAAAAAAAAGGAGCCTAAGACGTCAACGAATGGCCGGGGATACTAAAATCAAGCAGTTGCATAAATTTAAATACCTGGAAAGTGTTGTAACAAGGGACGGAAAGTGTGACACAGCGATCTGTACGAGGAAGACACACAAAAAAAAACAGCCGGAAAAATCAGGATTTCATGACTGTTACCTTTTCAACCATTTTTTCATATGAGCTGGTCTGTCAGTCTCTGTTATGACACCGATTTACTTCAGTTTTCTAAAATAAAAAATTAAAAATTAAGTTTCATCAAAATCTGACTAAATCAATCTTCTCACTATAACCCAATATCAAAATAATACCTTAAAACGCTACCTTTTTGGCATTAAATAACCCACAGATGTTTATATGCCGTTAAACAAAACTCAAACTCAAACTCAAACTGACTAAATCAAATTTCTTACTATAACCGAACATTACAAAAATGCTTTAAAACCCTACTTTTTGGCATTAAATAACCCACAGAGGTTGATATGCCGTTAAACAAAACTCAAACTCAAACTGACTAAATCAAATTTCTTACTATAACCGAACATTACAAAAATGCTTTAAAACCCTACTTTTTGGCATTAAATAACCCACAGAGGTTGATATGCCGTTAAACAAAACTCAAACTCAAACTCAAACTGACTAAATCAAATTTCTTACTATAACCGAACATTACAAAAATGCTTTAAAACCCTACATTTTTGGCATTAAATAACCCACAGAGGTTGATATGCCGTTAAGCAAAGCTCAAACTCAAACTCGATACGAGGAATCCTCAGATAAACAACAGCGCTCTTGACTTCTCCCCTTCTTATGCCTTCTCCTGTCTTTGTGCCAACTGACTAAAAACACGCGACAAATCCTTTAAATAAACAATCTAAACACCCTTACGATTTGGTGGTAAAATTGTCGATAACTTACCTTGGTTCTGATTGACTTAACTTAAACCAACCATCTAGCAGCTTACATTTATTCGAATCTATACGGTTAAAACACTATTTATTTTATACGTATGCGTGAATGCGAATATGAGTGTGCGTATGTTTCCATATATGTGTGCATGTGTCATAATACCATTCCTAATGTTATTTGCGCATAATGGAATGCAATGAATTCAACTGGAATTCGAACTCGGCTCTCCGATTTCTCATTCCGAGCTGATATCAATTTCATCACAATCCTTACATATATTAATGTCTTGTAACTCTGTATGGACATTTTCGCCTTGAACTGAAAATCCCAGAAATTATATCAACATTTTCACATGGAACCTGATTATGATTAAAATCAAACCTGAGAATAAAAATAACCTATTTTTCTCCATATCTCCCTCTATGATGAAGCTGTAAAAAAAGGGTATTATGTTTGATTGATAAACATTTCTTATTTGTTCATTATGTTACCTTTCTTTCGGAGTCCCCTCCATATTTGCTTATCAAAACTTATTTACAAACGGAACTTTGTCTGTGTGTATGTATGTGTGTGTGTGTAACTGTGTGTGTGTGTGTCCGTTACCTATAGACTCCGAAACGGCTGAACCGATTTTCTTGAAAATTTACACAGTTGTACTATAAGCGTCTGCGAGTGTTCTTAGATAGGTTTTGTGTCGAGGTACCCCCGTAAATATCGAAATCGATAATCGAAAAAATCGGGTTATATAAGGAGTGGTCCGATTTTAATCAAATTTGATAAAATAATTGACAAAGACATAAGAAACGATATTCAGAAGTTTCAACTTCGCAGTTCTTACAATAGTGCAGAAAATAGATAATATATATATATAAAAGGCAAGATGTTTGTGTGTGTGTTCAGCCCTTTTATTTTAGTTTAAGCTTCGGATTTGACTCTAAGTAGGTATAATTGTAGTTCTTAGTCACGGCTATGATACCATTTACTCAGAGGACTTATTTAGCCTTCAAAATTCAGTTTACGACGAAAAAACCTTATTTGATATCGATAGCAGAAAATCAAAATTTGACTTACACCCATTCATTTTTCTTTCAGTCTACGATTTCGCTTTAACTGGAAACAACCATTGCTTTTTAGTCTTCCAAAGAGTCTGAGCTCCAGGACTATGGATTAGTTTTAAAGCTTTCATTACACCCGAGCAACGCCGAGCTATACTGTTAGTAGTTATATACAAGTTTTATATAAAACAAATGTTCGTTCAAATTAAATTATTTCACCAACATAAGGAGGAGGAAGAGGAGGTTAGGAGTGCCGATTAGTAGGATGGGTAGGACAGATAACGATTGACGATGTAAAATTTTAAGCTTAAAGTGGTCGTTCAAATATCCTAACGGTAGTCGGTTCACAAAATCCAGCAGTTGTTTAGAATCTGTTAGACTGGAGGGAGCTTCGTACCAATGCTGTAGAAACAAAATGCGAATAGTCCGACCCTATTTACATGATATTGCGAACCTTAGCGGTAAATGTTTGAATTGTTGAATCTAAGGTAGGCAGAATGCAAGATTTTCCATGAAGATAGTGATATGGTGACTGGAAAGAAACCATCAACGCTCGAAAGAAACCACCGACTACAACCAACGACCGAAAGAAACCCTCGGATCCAATCTTCACCCGAAACCATTAAATCTACTCGATGCCCGATAGAAGCCATTTCCTTTTTTTTTATAATAGCATCGTATTGTACGGACAGAATAGAAAGGCTGAACGCAAAAAGAAAGTCGAAAATGCACATAGATAATGTTGCATCAATATGACATGCACAAAACTATATGTGCATATATACGCATGTCACACACAGAGAAAAATATTAGTTATATTTACACAGGCAGCAACAGCAATATTTACAACAGTAAATACAACAGTAAAATAAAAACAAACAAAAGTAAATGGCCTTACATATAATATTAAAATTATTCTGGACTGTTTGACTCTTTCTGTAAACTGACAGAATGACAGACTGACCACTTTCGTCACTCTGAAGTGACGTCACTTGACTTATGGAATGAATAGCATTTTGTGTCCCTATAGTTATAATTGCTTACATAAAAATGCCATTTAGGAAAGTATGACTCCACCTCTTCTCCCTAAATCTGTGATAATTTTATCACTAAATCATTATCTCAAAAAAAAAAAAAAGATTATACAATCTAAAAATATTTTCTGGCTTTATATAAACCGGGCCCTGGCTTTTTGACTGGGTTCTAAATGACTAATTAAAACCAGATAAGACCAGTTTACGACCTGTTTTAAACCTATCCCCAGCTCACGCGGGGTATGGGTAATATTTGACCAGTTTACCTGGGCGTACGCACCAAGTTTCCCCACGTTAAAAATACCTTGTGTCACATCTCTCAAGTGGGGCACAAGAGTAAATATCCTGGCTTTATATAAACCGTAATGTGATGTTTGTCCTTCAGAATAGCAGCGAATTTTGAACAATCTCATTAAAGATGAAAGTAAGACTTCAATAAACTGAAATATGGTTCTACAGAAGGATGCTTATGATACCATCACCGAAACACGATAGCAACGACGATCTTTTGGAGACGATGGACACAGGAAGAAAACTGGTACTTAACATCAGGAAAACATAGCTGAAGTAATGAAGAAGAATGTGCGTTGTGGAGCAATGGATATCGACTCGGAACGAGAAATCGGGGGTTCCGAGTTCGAATTCCAGTTGAACTCTTTGCATTCACATACGCACAAATACCCTTGGGAAATGTATTAATCCGTCTCTTCCCTCCAGTTATGGGGCTAAATATCAGGACAGATTGGTTTCTATAGCCTTGGCTGGCAACCAGTCTACCGCAGAAAGTAATGGCAACCTACTGCGGGGTAATCTTCTGCCCAGTCAGTCATGTCTCGAAAGCCCAAGCGTGTATCACATTTGGCACTTAACTGACTGACTGAATGAGGAAGGTGGGCTTGAAGAATCTGACGTTCCCAGGACGGATAGAGGGGAAGAGAGACAGGGAAAAGGAAGGCATGACATACTTGATACGCTTGAGTATATGGATGGACGGGCGGGGATTCAGTGGAATAACCAGGGTTTTTCAAAGCTAAAAGGGAAAGGGAGATGTGGAGGGACATGATCGTCTACGTCCCGAAGGAGCACGGCACATAGTAGAAGAAAAGCTTGATAATCGATAAATACAAGTCTACTACTACAGAAACAAATCACTTATAACCGTTGAGTTTCGAAGGTAAGAAGACTTTTACTCAGTCAGTTAAAGTGCCATACGTGATACACGCTTGGGCATGTCTCGAAAGAGAAATGACTGACTGGGCAGAACATTATCCCGCAGTAGGTTGCTTTCTGCGGTAGACTGGTTGCCGACCAAGGCTATAGAACCCAATCTGTCCTGCTATTTAACCCATAACTGGAAGGAAGAGACGGATTAATACCTTTCCCAAGGGTATTTGCGCGTAAGTGAATACAATGGATTCGACTGGAATTCGAACTCGGCTCCCCGGTTTCTCTTTCCGAGCCGATATCCACTGTACCACAACGCACATGTCTCAGATTGTTTAAAATGTGTGTCACAGATGCAACGAACTCGATTCCCAGTTGAATTCGTGGCTTTCTCTTACGCACAAATACCATTGTGAAAGTTATTAATCCGTGGTTTCTTCCTCTGTATATGGGTTAAATAGCATTTCAGATTGAGTTATATAGCCTTGATTTGAAACCAGTCTACAGCGGAAATAATGGCAACCTACTGCGGAAAAATCTTTTGCCCACTCAGTCATGTTCCTTTTGAGATATGATCGTCCATGCGTGTAACACGTATGACACTTAACTGACGGTCACATATATCCGCGGGTTAGTTTCGTAAACAGAACAATATTCACCTATCCTCTTTATTTTCATGATTATCGCTTCCTTCCTCTTCATTTTACACACCTTATTCATCGTAATCATTTTAACATTCAAAATTGAGTGGCGCTTAAGCATTGGATCGGATTCCCTATATTATAAACATGTTGGGCGGATTCAAAAATATACGTACAATAGTATATTTCTCTATTTGATGGCTTTGTGGCGTGGGCTTTTATCCATATATCCAAAGAGAATATTAATTGCGGCAGAATAGGTGTTTGAACATCGACGCCGGTATTTGTAATTATCTATGCCTCAGCAATCGCAAGTAAACAACTCCAGGATGAAATGATATGTACATGAGATGATGATATGCATTTCCATAGATTCTAGCAGAGCGATTGTGCTTTTCAACGCGTAGGCATATCTGTCTTGTTTTCAGATAACACACTTTTAACGAACCGATAAATGACGGATCACATTTAAATGCCATCTCGAATTTTTTTTTGTCTTTTGAATTGGAAAATAATTATGATGAAATTGATGCAAAGTAACAGAATAGGAAATGTTTATTGTTTTACTTTCCTCCCCCTTCTACTCCTTCATACAGTTCCTTATGGTTCGTCTTTTTTTCTTTTTCGTTTCCTGAGTATTATTAAATTTAAAATTTTTTAAATTTTCATTCATAAATGTTTGCTTTCATTCTTAATTTTGTAACACTTCTTTCATTTCCTTCTTTTCCTTCCTTCCTTCTTTTCCTGTCTCCCTTCCTCTCCTTCTTGTTTTCCCTCCTTTCTTTCCTTTTCATCCATCTTTTCCCCCCTTTCTTCCTTTCCTCCCTCACATTTTCCTTTTCTTGTTTTCCTTCCCATTTTTTCCCTTCCTTCCTTCCTTCTTTCCTTCCTTCCTTCCTTCCCATCTTTTCTCTTCCCATCGTTTCCCTTCCTTCCTTCCTTTCTTCCTTCCTTCCTTCCCATCTATTCCCTTCCCATCTTTTCCCATCCCATCGTTTCCCTTCCTTCCTTCCTTCCTTCCCATCTCTTCCTTCCCATCTTTTCCTTCCTTCCTTCCTTCCTTCCCATCTTTTCCCTTCCCATCGTTTCCCGTCCTTCCTTCCTTCCTTCCTTCCTTCCTTCCTTCCTTCCTATCTTTACCCTTCCCATCGTTTCCCTTCCTTCCTTCCTTCCTTCCTATCCTTTCCCCTTCCCATCGTTTCCCTTCCTTCCTTCATTCCTTCCTTCCCATCTTTTCCCTTCCCATCTTTTCCCTTCCTTCCTTCCATCCTTCCTTCCTTCCTTCCTTCCCATCTTTTCCCTTCCCATCTTTTCCTTTCCCATCTTTTCCCTTCCTTCCTTCCTTCCTTCCTTCCTTCCCATCTTTTCCCTTCCCATCCTTTCTCTTCCTTCCTTCCTTCCTTCCTTCCTTCCTTCCCATCTTTTCCCTTCCCTTCGTTTCCCTTCCTTCCTTCCCATCTTTTCCCTTCTCATCTTTTCCCTTCCCATCGTTTCCCTTCCTTCCTTCCTTTTCCCTTCCCTTCGTTTCCCTTCCTTCCTTCCTTCCTTCCCATCTTTTCCCTTCCCATCGTTTCCCTTCCATCTTTCCTTCATCTATCCTTTTCCCCACTTTCTTCCTTCCCTCCCTACTTTCCTTTTCTTGTTGTCCTTTCGCTTTTCCCCTTGCTTCCTTTTATTCCTTTATTCCTTCTTTACTTCTTTTCTTTCTCTTCTTTCTTCCCCTTTTCTTTCATTCTTTCTTCATCCTTTCTTCTTTTCCTCTCTTCCCTTCTTTGCTTTTCTTGTTTTTCTTTTCCTTCTTTTCTCTTTCTTTGCCTCTTCCTCATTTTCTTCCTCTCTCCTTCATTCCTTCCCTCTTTCTCCCATCCTTTTATCTCACCTTCCTTTCTCTCCTACTCTCTTTTCTTTCCTTTTCTTGTTTTTCCTTCTCTACTTTTCCCTTCTTTTTTTCTTCCTTCCACCCTTCTTTCCTTTCCGTCCTTCTTTCTTTCTTTCTTCCTTTCTTTCTTTCTTTCTTTCTTCCCTCCGTCTATTCCTTTCTTCTCTATTGTTTCATTTCTCCCTCTTTTTTTTTCTTTTGTTTCGTTATTTATTTCTTTTACTTTCTTCCTTTTCTTCCTCCCAGTTCCTGTACTATCAGCAAAGATAAGCAACGCCATACGTGGTCACTACTAAGATGGGTAATTGTTACTTTTTGCGTAACATTTTCATTCATCCTTTTTTTCTTTCAGTATTTCGTTATCTTTCATTTTTTTTCTCGTTCTTTATGCTTGCTTCATGAAATGTCCGTGTATTTTAAATTTTTGATTTATTTCGTCTTCAGTGAATTTTCAGAGGATATCTTAATTTTTTGGTTCGGTATATTGTTTACAGCATATAAATCTCAATGTTTTATTTAAGGCAGACAAGTTATTTAGAATAGGTTCGTATAAATTGAATATTAACTCTTTGTAAGAAATCAGTTTGTAGATTTTGAACGATCGCCTTAAAGATGAAATAAAGGAGAGGCTTGAGGCAGCAGAAATATGGTTCTGCAGAAGGATGATAAGGATACCATGGACTGAGCCCGTGAGCAATGATGAGGTGTTGGAGAGGATACAAACGAGGAAAGAATTCATACTTAACACCAGGAAGAGACAGATGAGTTTCCTGGGACACATATCGAGAACAAAACGCCCTGGAGAATTTCATACTCACAGGACGGTATAAAGAAAAGAGAGACAGGGAAAGCAGCGCGAGATATATTTGAGAGGCTTGAGAAAAATGGATGATGGTGCGGAGTTTGGGAGAGATATTAAGAAGAAATATACTGAGAGTGACAAGAGACAGGGTAAGTGGAAGTCCACGATCGCTGATAATTTTTATACTTTCATACTGCTTTGAAAGCAGTTCGGTGAAGCTCACTACGTGACCATAGCTGCAACCCTATCAACTGCTACCAATCCGGATTATAGCGAATCCGTGAACAACAGCAGGAGGGCTCTACGTCATTCAAATCCTCCCAATCAGAGGCCTTGCTGCTGGACGCCGTTTTAGAAACTTTAGTTAAATTATTTGCTTCATATTTAGTCATTTTCCACAATCAACACTTTTATGTATCAAGCAACTAAAAAATGATACACTTTCGTTATTACATAACTGCAGATAATTTTTATTCCCTCTCCTCTGTGTGTGTGTATACATATATATCTATATATGAACGTATATTTTAACAGCAACCTGTAATTCAATATAACCGACAAGGAAGGTTTTTTAATTAGGTTTTTCGAGGATCCTAACTTATTTTTAATCATTTCACCCCAATCAAGGCAGTACAGCAACTGATGTGAAGAGGTTTACATAAGAGATTTAAAGTTTTAAGCAGGAAAAGAGCGAAGACAAAAGAAAAGAAGCGGATGGAGTAGAATTGTCGCCAGCATTTGGTTGAGTTAACTCTAAAAGAGTTGGATTGTTGCCAGTCTGGGTGTGGAGGGGGTACCAGGGATCTAAGTTTGTCAGCGCAAAAGCCATGAAAATATCCATAGAAGAGACAGAGGGAAGCCACATAGCGCCGATGAGAAAGTGGCTGAAGTCGAGCTGGCAGCTCGGGACCAATCACATTACAGATTGTCCTTTAGAGCCTGTCGAGAACAGTGAGACGAACAGCACCGGCGCCTGATAACAATATTCCATGCTTTGTTCCGTCTTCTAAAATTTAACAAATATAAATATTGTCATACATTTTGATTTTCAAGCGCTTTTGGCTACTTCAGTAGCCATTATCATTCTGTGATTTTCTAAGTGGAGTGTTTCTTTCCAGCGTCAAGTGGCTCGATCGATTGGAAATAACGTGAGCGTCATTTATCTTTTTAGAAAACCCCCAAAACGTCATCTCCATTATTAATGCCTGCACAACAAAAAAAATTTCTTTAGGATGCTTAAAAAACTAAACAATTACCTGCCTTATTTTGAACTTGTATATATATATATATATATATATATATATATATATATATATACTAGCAGTATAGCCCGGCGTTGCTCGAATGTAATGAAAGCTTATATATATTATCGATTTTCATAAATATATATATATACTTAATTTTCATAAATTTCAGAAATATATATATATATATATATATACTTAATTTTCATAAATATATATATATATATATATATATATATATATATATATACTTAATTTTGTTATACAAATAAAATAAAAATACGTTGCGACACAACTAACATCTAACATCGCCTGATAACAAGATAGAAATCTTGAGACATAGAAATTTCCGTGTCGCAATGTACTTTTAATTTTATTTGTATAACAAATTTAAGTACATAATTATGTAAAGCTCTACAGCAATAGTTATTATATTGAGTACTTTAAAAAATGTAAATGCAAAAGTAACTCCAATTAGTAAAATCTTGGTTCCTCTTTACGTGGATATATATATATATATATATATATACATGTATAAACTTATTTATAAATAGAACTTTGTCTCTGTGTGTATGTGTGTGTGTCCGTCACCTATAGACTCCGAAACGGCTGAACCGATTTTCTTGAAAATTTACACAGTTATACTATAAGCGCCTGCGAGTGTTCTTAGCTAGGTTTTGTGTCGAGGTAGTCCCCATAAATATGGAAATCGATAGTCGAAATAATCGGGTTATAGAAGGGGTGGTCCGATTTTAATCAAATTTGATACAATCATAGACAAAGACATAAGAAACGATATTCAGAAGTTTCAAGGTTGCAGTTCCTACAATAGTGCAGAAAATCGATAATATATATATATATATATATATATATAAATAAAGGCAAGATGTTTGGGTGTGTGTGTGTGTCTGTGTGTGCCTGTTTATTTTCTCAGCCCTTTTATTTTAGTTTTTGCTCGGGTTTGGCTCTAAGTAGGTATAATTGTAGTTCTTAGTCTCAGCCATGATACCATTTACTCAGAGGACTTATTCAGCCTTCAAAATTCAGTTTACGACAAAAAAAAACTTATTTGATATCGATACCAGGAAATCAAAATTTAACTCACATCCGTTCATTTTCTTTCAGTCTGCGGTTTCGCTTTAACTGCAAACAATTATTGCGTTTTAGACTTTGGTGCCAACCTCCAAAGAGTTTGAGCTCCAGGACCATGGATTAGTTTTAAAGCTTTCATTACACCCGAGCAACGCCTGGCTATACTGCTAGTAATTTCTAAAAACAAGAGCATAAAGGAAATGAATGAAATGTATTACTAATTATTACTTTAAAAATGACAGACAATGTCATAGCTAACGTCTAATGTAATTTTCATGTGGATTTTTTTTTCATTTGAAGACATAGATTATATAAAAATTGTCCAGATGTTCTATTTATGTGAGCGTGTTCATCGTTGATATTAGTGAATGTTGGTTTTTTTTTTTTTTTTTTTTTCTGGAGGTTCTTATCAATAAAACTCTATTATTATCAATTACGAACACGCTAATAACATACTGACCATTATGTTACGCGGAAAATAATATTCATCCTGGAAAATGGCTAAAAGTATAGCCAAAAGCGGTCGGATAAACAATACATTTTGATAATGTTTATATAATGTAAGTCCTCAAAAGAAAAGAAAATCTTAAGATCACATGCAAATTACATTAAAAAAAATTAACCATCATCCCGTGTCTGTCATTTTTAATGAAGCCTGAATAAAAGAGAGATTGCTGCCCAAATAGACAGTATTTATTATCGCAAGCATAAAAAAATTGCGACAGAAGTCAAAACAAAAAGAAAAAAGAAAAAAGGGAAGTGGGATAAGGCTAGTCAAAACTTTCTGTCGTAAACGTAGGTAATCAGATTCGTGATCTAATCACTCGTTGCAATTCACACATTCACGACAAGAATTACTCTATCCCCTTCGCAACCTACACATACCATAATACCCCATATTCACCCGGGGACCCAAAAGAAAGGCACAATGCATAACATAAGTTTATTTACAATATCGTCATTATACTTTAATTATTTAATGATGCGAAAATGAGTGCGGGTGGGAACGAACCGAGAGAAAAAACCGAATTAAAATCAAATCATTCAAAATAAAAATAACAAACCTTAGTCAAACCATCCGCCTCACGATGCGAAGTGTCACTGCGGTATTCTGCCAATTCGCAAAACCATGAAGCACACTCACTGAAATGAAAAGGATAAAAATAAATAAAAAGAAAGGGAAAATTAAAAAAAAATCTTTCTCTGACAAGATAAAAATAAGCCCGACGAAATGTATTAAACTACATAAACAGACACGCCTAAAATTAAAAAAAATAATCATTTCAGCTGCCCAACATCTTCAGCTTCTTCTAATGGTTCGTAATTATAACTGACATTTACATTTTTACAATTCCGTCTCACCTTTACACACACAATATATTGTGTTGTCCTGAAAGTTCATGAAAATTTCTAAAGGAAATTAAAACAAAAAAATTATGCCGTAAATATTTATTCAAGTAAATATGAATCATTTTGTTGAACAACATTTCTTTATTTTTCCTCTAACATATAGATTCTGTCTTCTCAGAATTTTGGTGTTTTCTCAAAAAAGAACTCATTAAAATTTTTAGCATTGGCATTATTTTGCAACAACCTGAATAAAAGAAAATTTGAAGGAGCAATGTTTGGTGAATATGGCGGGTGGGTTATCACATCCTAGCCAAGCTGCAATCATTTCTGTTTTGTATCAAAGAAACGTGAGGTCCGGCATTATTCTCATGAAAAACTACACATTTCCTGTTTGCCGATTCTCGGAGTTTGTCAGAAGTTGCTGTCTTTAATTCGTCTATTTGTGGACCATACATTTTCAAAATCAATTGAATGGTTCTTTAGCAGAAACTAAGGATTCCTTTACAGTCCCACAAGATGTACAGCATAGCTTTCTTAGGATGAAAACCTGATTAAGGTAGCTAAAGTTGGCTCATGTATCTTACCTCAGCATCATTTTCCTAAACATTGTTGTAAACCACCCATTTCTCATCACAATTTCCATAGAAAAGAATGAATTTTCAATGTATGGTATCCAAACATCGTAGCAATTTGAATACCTAAGTTTCACTAAGTACTAACAGATGGTACGAGGGTCAGTCAATAAATAAGGTGAATTTTTCGGTATATGGCCTTCTAATACAGATAGAAGCTGAATTTTTTTTAAATTTTTAATTAATTTACTAGTTTTTCAAAGGGATTTAATTTTTTTTGCAGATTGAAAAAAATTTGAGAGTTTTGGAGATTAAGAAATATGCCGGTCAAGAAGCATGTTTTTAAAGAAGGACAGAGCGGTGTTGAGGATGAAGACTGTCATGGGAGGCCTACAGATTTGAGGTCTCCTGAGGTGATCAAATCAGTCAATGACCTCATTCAGACTGACAGAAGGGTGACAGTGAATGAAAGGACTTTGAGTCTATCTGTTGGCATAGCACAAAAAATTGTTCATGATGACCTTGCTTACATCAAGACAACAGGAGCCCAAACGGTGCAGACTATCAGCAGACTTACAGCTCAGACAATGTCTCTTCAGACTTTCACCTGTTTGGTCTCTTAAAAGCGTTCACGAGAGGCACGAAATTTGAAAATGACGATGAAGTCAAAAGTGCTGTGAGCGATTGGCTGAGACATCAGTCCAAAGATGTTTACGCTGAAGGAAGACGGAAGCTTGTGCACAGATGGGGAAAAATGTGTAACACTCTTGGAAACTACGTTGAAAAATAAAAAAGTAAGCTTCCATCTTTATTAGAAGTCCTTATGTCGAAAATATCGCCTCAATTATTGCATGACCCTCGTAGATTTTGATAAAATTATCGTTTTTACCAATCACTAACCTGCATCCTCTCTCTCATGCTCTCTTCTTTTGTCTCATCAGTATTCTCATCCTTCTCTTACCCACTTCCTTTCATACCCTATAACCTGTCACTCTTTCTCATAATTTTATTTCTATGTAACCCCTAAAAACACTGGCAGTAAAATGCTTTGCTTGGGGCGATTGAATATATAAAAAAAGATTCTATACTATTATAATGCGGATATAAAATGGGGGATCAATTTTAGATTACAATCAATATACAAAACTGACCCCTCACTCTATGGCCACAGTCATTCTTCTTTTATCCACTTCCTGACACCCGCATATAACCTGTCACTTTTTCTCATAACTTTCCTCCTATGTAACCCTCTTCAAAATAGTGGCACTAAAATGCCTTGCTTGGGGCGATATGATTATAAAAAAACTTTTAAAAATTCACGTGTTGTATAATGTAAATTATTCTCTATGTTTTGATTTAGTTGTCATCTGTAGTGGGGGCGTCTGCCTGAGCGTTCTTCATTAAAAAAGATAAAATCACCAACTCTAAACTTCCCCGTACACAGCACATATTATGTTTGTTATTTGCTAGGGATTTTGTTTTTATGGTAATAAAAGTGACTAAAATACATATTATAACCTTCCATTTTTATGTGGTCCTGGCCATGAGAGTAAACTGCATCCGGCAGCAGGGCCTCTGATGGGGAGGTTGTGAGGAACATGGAACCACGTCTTAATTGCTGTTGTTCTCAGGTCCACCCTGACCCGGAGTGGTAGCACTTGTTAGGGTCCCAGCTGTGGACAAAGAGTCAACCCCCAAACTGGGGACAAAATACTATGAAAATATAAAAAAAGACTTTTATAGAAGAAGATACATTTTTGAAGGAAAAAAATTACCAACAATACATTTCTGGAGAAAAAATTATTCCCATAAGACATCTTTTAAAAAAGTACTTTAACACACCAACTTTTTGGCATCAAATAACCCACAGAGGTTGATATGACGTTAAACAAATCTCAAACTCAATGCATTTATATGAGACTCCAAAACGGACATGAATTAATTTTAAACCTTGGGATAGTATTAAGTGCATTCTAATCGTAAATTTAAGCATTTTATATTTGTCAAAATATTTATATATTATATTTGACGTTTTGTAAAGTAGTGGAACATGACAGTCTAAAAATTGACATGTACTTTCGGGAAAACAAATAATTCTGTCAATTAAAACCTTACTCTCCTTCCTTCCAGAAAACGCGTTACACATTTGTCATTTCATTATAAATATTTTTATTCATATTTTACTTGTATATTTTTCTTTATTGAAAATTGCATTTCTCATTCTTTTAATATCATGATCGTAATATCGAAATAAAAATAATGAAGGATACATTAGCACAAACGAATGTATACGAATTGAATACAATAGTAACAAACACTTATCAAGACAGCGATAAATTACCAGGAACATTAAAACTAACAATATCGTCGAACTGGGAATATAATATCGCATCGCGTTGTTGCATTTTATTAATATGATATGAATATCAAACTGAAGATGCTAACGGAACAATGTTTGTTTCTTTTTTTTTATATTCTCAAACAATATATTTTTCACATCAGTATAAACTGATACCTTATTGATCTGTCTATATTTTTGAGACGAGGTTTTGTAACTGATTAGGTATTTACATTTCTAGCATTGTTTTTCTCATTTTTTCTTTATTGCCATATTCCCGAGGTTTCTGGCGATATCTACCCCAGCCTTCATCAGGTGATACCTACTTTTTTCAAAATTACTATAATTTTGTGTAGTGAATGTTTCCCAGAAATATATGAAATTTACTTTTATAAATTATGAGGATAATTTATATATATATATATATATATATATATTAATTGCGGAACAGGAAATGTGTTGTTTGCAATGAGGATAATTTATATATATATATATATATATATATATATATATATATATATTAATTATCCTAATTGCAAACAACACATTTCCTGTTCCGCAATTCTGTGTGCTTTTCAGAAATTGCTGTCTTTAATTCGTCTCTTTTTTCTTACACAGACACTCTCTCTCTTTCTTTCTCTCTCTCACTCTCACTACATATATTTATGACTTAATTTTTGGTCATAATAAAATTAAACCAGTACCCACTTGCATTGAAAAGTGTTTAATATAATTATATTGTAGAACGTTAGAATATTCTTCATTTGTAAACGAGTTTTTACGTGACCTAGGTTTCTACCAATGTGGTGTCTTCAGGCGATTTGCATTAACTATTATTAATAGTTCTTGCAAATCGCCTGAAGACACCACCTTTGCAATAATTATTATTAGCAGTTATAGCAAATCTCATGAAGACACCACATGGTAGAAACCTAGGTCGCCTAATGACTCGTTTACAGTTGAAGAATATTTGGGACATTCTTGGCTGATATCAAGTGAAACAACTATATTGAATCTATTGTGAGTTCAGCTGCTAAGAATATTTCACTGCGTTGTGCTAAACAAGTTTTCTCTACATGATCTATCACACATATCTATAAGTTTGCCATTAATCCACACTTAGAATATTGCTGACACTTATAGTCTGATGCTCCTCATATATATTTAGAGATCCTTGATAAAAGCCAAAGGAGAATTAACAATATTATTGGCGCTATCATGTCGTCTCTGATTTAGTCACTTTCCCACCCCCGAAATCTCTGTATACGTTTATGATAATTGTTTGGATGACCTATTCGTTATGGTACATAGACATTATTAGTACAAAGTCTTAATTTACATTTAAATTAGATCGATGTAACTGTAAGTTCTATGAAAACATGTTCTTTTCTGGCACGTCACACTTTTCTGGTTCCATGCTTTCCAGTCAACATTAATAACCACATATTTAAATGCAATGTCAGTCGTTATCTAATCTCTTTCTGATTAACTTTTGATGTTCTTGTTGGTTATTAATTTTTCCGTTTTCTTTGTCATCCAGTAAATTATTACGTCTTAGTGGCTTTACTGCTCTGCTTGGGGTGAACACACACATTATATAATAATTTTTAATTTATTTCTATTATTGACAAACATGCTAATTATTGAACATATTTTTCATCATTGTCAGTTTTACGGTTATTTGTTTATAATTAAGGGTGTTCATAATTTTATAAATTGCGTGTTTAATGAATAGATTGAACAACGAATTTCAAATTAATTGGGAAGATTATTAGCATAATCCAGAAATTCTACATGGAGAGAACCATTGGAATAAGGCTAGAAAACTAGAAAACTATGCAAGGTAATAAAGCAATGTTGTGTCTCATCTCCAGACATATTCATTCATTAAGGTCGAGCAAATATGAGCAAATTTGGTGTCCTAATAGGATTTATTATTGGAAACCACATTTTTTTTAGATATGCAGCTAACAATGTTGATACTTGACAGAGAAATGAACCAATAGTAACATCTGTAGAAGTTAATAATATTAGAAGAAATGAATAAACATCCCGTTCCAACATGGTAGTTCACATACAGTCACTTTCTCATCGAGGTAACATGACTTCTCTCTGTCCCATCTACACGGCTTCTGCTCCAATGAGCTTAGCTCCCTGTTGCCTCCCTGCGAAAATTTACTTGTGGTACTGGACTAGCAACTAATTCCCATCCTTTTATAGTGAATCTAATCAAATGTGGACACAACTTCTACTCTAGCAGCTTCTTTTCTCTAACTTCTCGCCTGTGGTACACCCTTTCGTAAAATTACATCCTTGGCAGCTTCAATCTCTAAATATTTAACAGCAATGTCTATTGCCATCTCGTATCTCCTTAAATCTATTCTTTTCCTTAAAAACCCTTGTATCATTTTCTTCTTGATTTCAACACACTCTCACGCAGATCATTTCGCACCAGTGTTCTCAGCCTTCTCTTACCCATTCTCTGACACCCTCATAACATTTTCTTCTTTTCATCACTCTCCTCTAATGTAGCCTCCTCGCACCGATAGCACTACTGCCTTGCCTGTGGTAAAATAAATTATTAAAAAAAAACATTGTAGAAAATGTACAGTTTATTGCAAAGCGAGATATTGCGGTTATCAAATGCATAGCCGTAAAATATCATTATGTTCTGTTAATACAAAAAACAAGATCTCTAAACTACTTAGTATATCAAGGATTCACAATATGCCTGTTTCAATGGTACTCAATGTTATTAATTAGTTTTTTAAGGATGAAAAAGTCAAGGATATCCTTAGACGCGTGAGTCACAGAAAAATTGCAACATCTTTGAAAGTTGATGGGAACAGTTGATAAAATCCACATAAAACCTCCTAAAAGCCTGATTTGCAACAATCTAAGGAAATCTTCTCATCATGTACCATTTGAGACACAATAAATCTATCAGGGTTTCTGAAAGGAAGCTAAGAAAAACCATATTAATGAAGAAAATATATAAAAACGGCTGAACTTTTCTAAAGAGTATCTTTTCAAACCATAATCGTCTTGAGATGAGTTTGTTTAGAGAAGAAAAAATAGAGTTTTTGGCAATGCACACAACAAATTGAAGCTTATAAGGAAAAGAACACAACTTTACTTAAGCAAGGTGGAAAAATTCATAATTTGTTTTGAGGTTGCTTTTCTGAATCTGATACCAGAAGATTTCAAATCAGAATATACTACACAGATTAAAAAAAACTACATTTAAGTTTTATATCATAGGTTCTTCATCACGATAACGACCCAAGGCTCACATCCCCATGGAAAGAGGAAAGGTTTGAAAGCAATAAATGGACGGTTTCTAAATACTTCTGAGGTGAAGTAGTATTTACATTATTTACATTATTCGGACTGTTATCCTCATTTTTCTTCCTATTTTTATATTGAGGACTTTTTGAACATTGTACTCTCCGGCCTTCTCTAGTTGATTGGAATTATGAAACAAAACCTTTATTTCGATATTTAGTGGAATATCGTTTTCGACCCATGAACCATGCAACTTTCGGATGGGTTAGTTATCTCTCTTTAACTTGAATAAGTTATTTGTTCACCACTGCTGTAGCCAGGTAGTGACGTTACTGTGTTACTGTTCTTTGGGTCAAACAATTGGGTCTAACCTGGCCTATGAGTCCTGAAGAACACATGGCGCAGTGGACAAAAGTTCACAGGTGGAGTGAGGCTTCTAGTTTTTGACAGCTGAATTTAGTAATTAACAAGTTATTACAGAGAAAATCAGTCAGTTAAGTGCCATACGTGAAACACGCTTGGGCTATCATGTCTCAAAAGAGACATGACTGACTGGGCGGAAGATTATCCCGCAGTAGCTTGCCTTTGCTTTTTGCGACAGACAAGGTTGCAGGCAAGGCTATAGAAGCCAATCCGTCCTGCTATTTAACCCATAACTGGAAGAAAGAAACGGATTAATACTTTTCCCAAAGGGTATTTACGCGTAAGTGAATGCAATGAATTCAACTGGAATTTGAACTCGAATCCTCGATTTGTCGTTCCGAGCCGATATCCACTGCACCACAACGCACATATTAATTATGTTGTCGAGTAGTGAGATATCCGTATTGATGAGCTGTAATACAGCGAAACAGATCTGTCTGCGGATGACTATAGTATAATATATATATATATATATATATATATATATATATATATATATATATATATATATATATATAATCATCCACATACAAGCCTGTTCCATTGTATCATCAGTGTGACTAGACACAGCCACTTGCTTCTGGCCGGGATCGAAACTCATCTAAGCCAGAGAAACTAACGGCAAAATACAAGGGAAAAGTGTCATACCAGAAATTGATAAAATGAAAAACGAGAAAATTAGAGATAGAGAAAATGAAAGGATTAGAGAGAAAACGAAAGTGAGAGAAAACGAAAGAGGGAGAGAGACGAGAGTATTAGATCAAAGGAGAGAATTAGAGAGATGGCGAAGGAGAGAATTAGACATGGGGAGCGATAATAAGAGAATTGGAGAGAGAACGAAAGAGAGAGAGAGAGAGAGAGGAAACGAAAGAGAAAGAGAAGGATGACACTGGCCATAAAGTGAGGGGTTAGTTTATATATTGATGGCAATGTAGGTTTAACTCCCCACTTTCTATCCGCATTATAATAGTATAGAATTTCTTTTCATAATTATATAGCCCGAAGCAAGGCATTTTACTGCCACTGTTTTGCAGGGGGTTACATAGGAGAAAAGTTATGAGAAAGAGTGACAAGTTATAGGGGGGTCAGGAAGTGGGTGAGGAAAGAATGAGAATACTAATGAGAGTGGAGTGGACGAAGAAAGGAGAATGAAAGTCAGGACGAAGGTTAGTGAGATAGAAGATGACTATTGACTTTACATTTAAAATCTTGGAGATTGTAGCTGTCGTGGAATCAAATAACTTCATTTTTTTTCCGAAATAAAGAAATAGTTTCAGATTAAATTCATCTCTTTTTATTTTTATTTTTGTTTTAAACATTGTGTATTACGTCTATATCTAAGCGCAGGTACGATACATGTTGGAGAGCATAATTTATTTGAGATTTATCGAATGTTCAGCTCGATTGACGTAATGAACAACTTAAAAAAATAAATTTATCTATTTCAAATAGATCCATTATAATAACACGCACATACTTGCTTTAACCAACTCGAAGGACATATTTAGTTCAAATACATTGTCGCAATGCTAATATCCACGAAATATCTGCCGTCGCTTTTGAAATAATTTGGGTCTTTCGGATTCGTTGTGATAGCAACAACTGACGCGTGCCTTTGAAGAAGGCAGATCATAGTTCTGTCTTATTCATTTTCCTTGCAATTGCGTCAACTCCACGATTTTGACCCAATCCAAGATAGGAGACAAGACCGCGGATAATCTATAGCTGATCAAAGTGAAACTAAACAAACACTAAGCCTTACTCAAAAGAACGTTCTTAATAAGCAGTGTATGCGAAGTTACTTAATAAGCGGCCCTGTTCTCTCCATATCTCTTTCTGAATAAGAACTTCCTGCCAACATCTGCCTAGTTATCTTTGAAATAAAAGGATTGCAGAGGAAACACAAAAGCCTAGAGTTGCGCAATGAGCGGACCTTAATCGTTTGAACCAGTTGACTTGTGTAATATTACCGAGAGACGGGTTTGGTGCTTGTAAAAGTATGAGCGATCGTTAGATTCTTACGTATACAATGGCGTTCTCTCCATTCTCGCAAAAATGGAAGTGTGGACAATACCCACTTAGAGAAGGCTGGCGTAAAGCCTGATTACGAAAATTGATCTCAAAGCCAGTGAAAGATAAAGGGAGAATCTGATTGATTTGTGATTCCAGAATTGTTCTTAAATGTCAAAGCAGACATTTTATCTTGATTTGTTCTGTGTTATAAAGCGAACAGACAATTCAACAGGCGGCATGGGCTTCTAGTTTTTGACAACTGACTTTCAGCAATTAACAAGTTATTACAGAGACGATAACGGCAAAATATAAAGGAAATATGGTATAGCAGAAATTCTTTAAATGGAAAACGAAAAAATTAGAGGAGAGAGAGAGATAGAAACAATTAGAAAGAACGAAAGACAGAGAAAACGAAAGAAAGAGAGAGGCGAGAGTATTAAAGAAAATGAAAGAATTAGAGTGGGAGAAAGAGAGAAAGAGAGAATCAGAGCGAGAACGAAAGTGAGAAAACACGAAAGACGATAGTATTAAAAAAACGAGAACATTAGCGATAGATAGAAAGAACTAGAGAATTAAAGAGAGAAAGAAAGAGAGAGAAAACAAAGGAGAGAGAGAGGTGAGTTTTAGAAAAAAAGAAGAAAATTATAAAGGGAGAGAGAGACCTACAGAATTAGAGTGAGAAGGAAAGAGTGGAAGAGAGGAAAGTATTTGAGAAAAAGAAGGAATTAGAGAGGGAGAAAGAGATAACGATAGTATTAGAACAAAAGAGAGAAAACGAGAGAGAGGGTATTAGTGAAAACGAGAAAATAAGAGAGAGAGAGAGAACTCGTGAATTAGAGAGAGAAAACGAGAGAGAGATACGAGAGTATTAAAGAAAACGAGAGAATTATAGAGGGGGAGAGAGAACGAGAGAACGAGAGAATTGGAGACAGAGAACGAGAAGCAGAATAAGTAAGTTTCCAGAAATACCAAATAATAGGACGAAGAAAAGTATTTTTTTAAAACAAGAGCTTTAATGCACTGGGATGAACTCGCGTATCACGTCCTATGAGTGGTTATAAACAACAAAACCAAGTAGCTGATATAAAGAACAGCTAAAAAAACGACAAAGAACGATTAGAAAAGATAAAAAAAACTTGAATGAAACTATCACAAACACTCCTATAGAGAGAGAACAGTCCAGGTAAAACGCAGGGCGCACAGGTCCCCAAAAATGACGGAAACGTAAGACTAGGGACCTGAAATAAATTTGGGCAACATTTTGCATACAAATAAAAATTTTAAACCTGAAAAAAAAAAAAAAAAAAAAGACGCTTATAGCCAAAACCGAGTAGAAATTTTAAAAAAATATTTAACAGTTTTATTTTTGTATTTCTTGTTTTGTTTTTATTTAAAATCAGTATCATCCCAAGCAAGGTAGGAAATTTACTAATCGCCGCTAAGATGTGGCACAAAGCCAAAAAGTATGGGACACCCAGTAAAGATCGAACTCATTTGTAACAGGTTCTAGCTAGACCAGGTGGCTAACCATTACACCACGCCGAATTGTCCATCCCCAGGAAAGCTCATAAAGCCAATAAAACGCATGGATGGTAACCAGGGTGGACAAGAATTAGGAACAGAAACAATAATGAGCGGGGATAAAAAAGTAATCAATAGGATAGTAGATACCGATTGAAAGTGCATTTGAATTTTTGCGGATTAAAGTTTGCTGGAAAGCAAGGAGCTAGAAGGGAGTTCTACATGCAATAAGTGCGAGAGAAACAGCATAGAATTTACGGCTACATATATCCAACTTAAGTGTAAATTGATGAAATATCGACAACGAAATATGAACAAAATAAAAACCGGATCAAGTGTTCACCTCCAGTGTTCAGAAAATATAAACATGGCAGGAAGAAATAGAAATTTCTCTCTCTTTCTATGTCTCTCTCTCTCTTCCTCTCTCTCTGTCTATATATATATATATATATAGGGAAGTAAGCAGCTAACCTAGGGCCAACGGACCTACCTAGGTTTCCCCTAATAGATCGTCAGGGCAAGTTGGACCTATTTAGGTGAAACCTAGGTAGGTCCGTTGGCTCTATGTTACCTACTTATTTATTTGTTTGCTCTGTTATTGTATTGATAGCTTTACATGTTAGGTTCCTCGTCTCGGTTTTTTTTCTTTCGACTACTACTTTGACTAATGTTCAAGTGCTTAGTTCGTTTATTTTTTTGTTTCCTTTTTTCCATGTTGAATTGAGATATAGTTTCATTGGTCAGATACGTGTCACGTGTGATAAACAATGGATAAATATTAAATGTAGAAGAAAAAACTTGTGTCTGTTTAAGTGTGTGTGCCAACGCGTAATAAATACATTAGATGTTTATTATGAATGTAAGTATATGTAAGCGAAAATAGTGTTAAGCGCATCCAAACAAAATAGACGACCTAATGTTTAAAAATATATATATATATAATGTGTGTATTTGAGAGAGAGAGAGAGAGAGAGAGAGAGAGAGAGAGAGAGAGAGAGAGAGATGGGTTAGTGTGAGAGGCGTTTGTTCGTGTGGAAAGTTCAAAAGCTGTTAAAAAATATCTTACCTTCCGTTCAGTGAATAAAAATTGGAGAATTGACTAAGAAATACCGCTCATTCAGTGAGAATAGAATGAGAAAAATAGGTTTTGTAAATTGAAATGAGAAAAATATGTTTAAGACGACAGACAGCTTGAAGTGCTCAATGTTGTGTGTATCACAACCAGGATAAGAAACGTATAAATCTTAGTTTCTTTGCAAGTTATTTTGTGCAATATTTTTTTAATGATATGCATTTAATGAAAATTAATTAAACATGTGAGAGAATAGTTTTGGCGAATGAGGTACTAATTGTTTGGAAGTTGTGATCAAATTAATTGACTTCTTCTCTACGCTTTATCAAACCTTCCTATAACTTTTAATACCAGAAAATATACGTTTTATATTGAAAGATTATTTTGAGGGAGGATAAGAATCTTTTACGGTTAAAGTAATACTAGTTAACCCATCTTCTTCTATGTGTCTTGTCATTTCAGGATGTAGGCGATCATGACCTTCCACGTCTCCCTATCCTTGGTGGCTCATAGCACGCTTTCCCGTTACACCACACAGCCCTCGTTCTGTCAGTCACCTGATCAGGACCTTCAAATATGTTATCCGCTGCTTTCCGCTGTCCCTTTTCCCCTCTATTTGGTTCGTTCGTATCAGGTTCTCCAAGCCCTCCTTCCTCATTGCATGTCTCAGGAACTTCAGTTGTCTTTTCCTGATGCTCAGTATTAATTTCCTTTTCGTTTCCATCATTTCCAAAACTTCCTATTTGCTTACATGCTCGATCCATATCAACAACATTCTTCAGTAGAACCACATTTTAGTTGCTTCAAGCATTTCATTCATCTGTGATGATATTGTACAGCGTTCACTGCCATATTGAATAACTGACATCATATAGCAAACCAGTACTCATTTCTTTGTTTCTAGTGATTTTTTTCCTGTCTCTTATAAATCTAATCAACTTCTGGAACGCGTCCTTCGGCATGCCAATTCGCCTTAGTATCTCTGTGTCGCACTTTCCATCTTCTGTTAGAACACTTCCCAGGTATTTAAATTTTAGTACCTGCTTGATTTTAGTATATAACACTATATTTGGCATTTTGGGCTGCTCTTTTTGCTGATGACCATTCATTCAGTTTTCTTGTGGTTTATTTGTAGTCTTTTCTTTTCAGTCTCTTCAGCTACCTTTTCTAGTAGGTCTTCTAGTTTCCTTTTCGTGTCTGCTATCGGCACTGTATCATCTGCGCCCCTTATGTTGTTCAAATCCTGGCATAACATCTAGCGTTCTCAGAATAGTGTCGCTGTACACGTTGAATAGATCCGGTGAAAAGACACATCCTTATCGTAAACCCCATTGTATGGATGCACATCTTCCCTAATTTTCGCGTAAGTGAAAATAACGAATACAAAGAGAATTAGAACTCAGCTTACCGATTAACAGTTCCGAGGCGTTATCCATTACACAAGCCGCACACCCAAGCTTATAGCACTTGGTATTCCCAAACAGTCACCTATGTAGGGCACCAACTATATTCAATGTCGCTCACGTCCAGTGATGGTACAGGAACTAGTGTTTCAACGTGATGTGACCGGAAGCAAATCAACAGAAATATGTTTGTAGACATCTACAATCATAATAATTTCAGGCGGTCATTTTGTATTGAATTTGTTTGACTCCTGTAGATAGTAGTTCGAATATATTTTCTTTGAAGTTAAATTTATTCTTTTGTTGCTTATGAATTCTTTAGATATTTCCTATGCTATTCAGAAATTTTCACTATATTTAATAACGGCATATATTGATTTACTTTTAATAGATTTTTTTTAATTCCTCTAAATATATTAAACGAGACGCCAATTTTAATCATTGTTAAAGAAAAGGACAGCATAATTTTTTTTATTTTTATATATGTATATATATATATTTCAGGAAGTATCAGAATTCACTTACATATAATTAAGGAAATAAGTTTCTTTTAATGTTTTATCGCATTAACATTGCTTCAATATTTAAGTAGCTCTTTACTTTAAACAGTATTTCTTTCGAGTAGTGGTCTGAAAATTCAAGAAATCTTAATAATACTCCCTCTAACAGGATTTAAAACGGTGTTCTTCTTTCGGGAATCTGAATTAGAAAGTCGTGCTAAACCGTGGTTAATCATGACTCTCTTCGTAGACAATACGGGTAAAGCAAGTCGGAAATGATGACAGTTTCTCCTCCAGAGAATTCCACAGGGGTGAATCCTGCTATGAGACATTTTTCTGCAATATTTTTTTTCAAATATTGCGTCTGAAAGACGAATTAAAAATACTTTCTATAATAAACGAAACAATATCAAGTGTAAATATGAGTCACCATAAAAAATGACAATCAAAGTTTATATATATATATATATATATATATATATATATATATATAGTCATCCGCAGACAGATCTGTTTTGCTGTATCACAGCTCATCAATACGGTTAGACTCAGATTGCTTTTTAACCCAGGATTGAAATCCAACCAAATTGGTGTCAGTCGGCGATGATACC